>JAVQJX010147324.1:0-16270 GCA_036025115.1 Ambassis agassizii
TGTGTGTGTGTGTGTGTGTGTGTGTGTGTGTGTGTGTGTGTGTGTGTGTGTGTGTGTGTGTGTGTGTGTGTGTGTGTGTGTGTGTGTGTGTGTGTGTGTGTGTGTGTGTGTAAGTGAGACTGAGTACATTTAGCACCTTTATCCCTGCTGGTGCTCAGAGGACACAGTGAGGGCAGAGAGGCAGTATGGATGTCAGGGGAACATACTGAAACCCAGAGAGGGAAAGAAGGTGGACAGGGGAGGAGACGGAGTGACAGGATGAATGACAACATTACAAAGGCTGAGGGGTGGGGTGCAAGTGTGTGGAGAAAAGTCTAAGAATGAGTATCAGGATGATCATTATGTATTTAAAGCTCTAAGAGAGGCAAGGTGGGAAGTGACAGATCCGAAAGAAAAACAGGGAACTTTGCATGCAAGAGAGTGAACTGATGACTGCATGTGAATATGGTATGTGTGTGTGTGTGTGTTATTGTGTTTCCTTGTATGTGTATAAACCCATTAACACCCTTGACATGCTCACAGTCAGACCAAATGGGTGGCCACAGATTGGCCTGTCACACTTAGCCTGATAGAATTGGCTCACCTCAACTCACCTCTGTCTTAACACACAAACACACACAGACATAACTCTTGGTTGAGTTAGTGTCACCTCACAGAGACAAAAATGTTTGACCATCATAAGAGCAAGAAAAAGGGGTTACAAGTATGTATGAGGTATGAGGTATGAGCATGCAGCTCTCACACACAGGGTCCATGTAAAATGCACATTGATCCACCACAGTGAGCCTTTCTTAAAGTCTCCCAGCTTGTGAATTGTTAACAGGGTCTTGGTGTAATTGGAAACCTCCCTGAGTGCTGCCTCCACCACAGAGCAGACTCTATGAACACTTCTGTTCATCTAGCATTTAGATTAAGATTCACCTTTCACTTTCTAAGAAAACAACCAAACATCCAGCCTCCTCTGTTGTCTCTTGCCTGCTCCAGTGTGAAATTATAGCTGACTTAAAGAAATCTAAACACTCAGTAAGGGACTGTGGTCAGGCTGGGATCAGGTGGTTGATTAAAGCATATTTTTGATGGTTGGGTAGTGCAGATTGGCTTTAATAATGGCACATCCCTAATGCTGCACACAGTCATATATATTGTGCATAAACATGTCATCTTTATCCTTTGGGTCAGTTTTGCCAAGTCTCTTGAGTATAATTAGAAAATAATTAGTTGTCTGGACACATAAAAACCAACACTGAGATGACAGGGCCTTGAAAATTATGCTTTGATAGTCCCTATGTGGATCGCTCCACTCATTGCCTGTGCCCACTTTATTTAATGACAGTCATGTGAGGTCAGCACTAGTGCAAAGCCATTAACAGGACTGATTCACAGCCTGATCGAGCAGACCCCCAAAGAGAGACACATCCCTACAGATACATAAGAAAACAGAGGAGACAGTTTGAAAGATAAAGAAAGAAGTGTTATTGTGTGAGGTACTGTAAATTAATATTGCGCTCGCAGTTCCTCCTTATACTTTGTTGTTCCAATCAACCTTGAAATCACCTCAATAGTTTGAGGAGAAACTCTCTCTCTCTCTTCCTCCTCTATCAGCAGCGCCTTTATTTACTCTATAGATCGCTGGGAGAACACCAGGGGAAGAGGAGAAAGGCAATCAATATTACTGGGGAGGAAATCAACAGGAGTGGATGCTGCACCTGTGTGTGTGTGTTCTCTGATACTGTCCTTGACAACCACTGACCATTTATCTACAAAGCTAATTGTCTTTGTTTAATCCTGTGTGTCCTGTAAGGTTTTTTGAGCCTAGTGGGAGCATTAGGCATCCCCCTCCCCTCTCTCTCTCTCTCTCACCGAGGCTTCACACTCTTCATGTAAACCTGGAGGCCTCACCTGTCAGTTCAAGTGTCTTGCTCTTTTCTGCTGAGATGCAGAACTTATGCTAATGCCTGGCAGGTGAAAAAGAAACTTTTCACTCATATCAGCCCTTCCTTTTCATCACCCCCTTCCGCTCCTCAACCACTGACATCGAATGTCATACTCTGTCGGTCAGCGCAGAGCCTCCAAAAGGACTCTAACACCAGAAAAGGCCTCATGTAGGAATATGCAGTGACAGCCATATATGCATATGTAATGGAACACACATTATTTATTATGCAGTGCAATATATCTGATATTACTTTTCAGATATTACCCTGTGAGCACGTAGGCTCTTCTGATAAGAAGCCTCTGAACCTCTGCAGCCACATCCTGGGTACGTTGCCTCCCGCTCTGTCAGCTGTCAGTTTCATAAGTGGTTAACTAGGCTGTCAACACGCCTGTCGTGCATGACAGCCAGACAGATTGGAAACCATATTTGGAGAAGTACCATTGTCAAAATGAATGTCATCATATTTGGCATGGATGTAGAGAATATCTCTCAGTACTCAGATATCAGTGCTGCTAATGTTGCAGTATCTTCACATTAATAATTGGTGTGACATATCTCCATCTCTGCTTTTGGCTTTGGATAGTGGTAATATCTCTAGAATGCTGAAATAACTTCACACCATTCAAATCACCTTCCATCTCCAGCAGGCATCATCTCACAGTTTGCATTTTATTTTTTTGCATATTGTGCATGTGTGTTGTTGTATCCACACAAAACATTTAAAGATAAATCTCAGTACTGCCAGAGTCACAACTCCATAAACACATGTCAAACATATTTACCAGCTCATTAGGAGGATACACAAAGTTCACAAAATGGCTGATAAAACTTGCAAGTCATGCTGCAAACCTCTTGTCTCCTCCATCTTTTGTATTCCCAGGGCATCTTTGGTGCTGTCAAACCAATAACCTTTTCGAAAGGGAAAAGCTAATTGGCAGATCCATTGAATTTCTCTCTCTCTCTTTCTCTTACATTAATTCCTGCACCACCACTACCTGTCGTTGTGTTCACAGCCATCCGTTACCTCAGTAGGCTCATTACTGTGGTATGCTGCACTAATGCTAATTAAACTGCAGCCCCTCATTTAGCATGCTACCAAGGAGCGACCACTAGCTTCTCCATGGAAACAGCCATTATTGCTTTGTTAACAATGTACGATCATATTTAAACAAACATACGTCTTGCTGTCATAATCTTCCATAAATGTAAGATAATTACCTGAAACATCATGTAGCTGTCAAACTTTCAGATCTGAATTTATTCAAAAGTTGTTTGATCCTGAGTTTCTTGCATCTTTGGCTCGGCTCAGATGTCTGTGCCCAGAGGAGGAGCACTGTCCCCTGTGTATGGGCAACTGCTCCCACCTCTCACCCTCACCCTCCACCTCTTGGTGGGACATTGAGGGAAGGGAACAAGACTAAGAAGTGACAGGGGTATCAGGATGGAACGGAGTGCTGCACATCCCAGTTCCCACTCAGCTGTCACCATCATAGTGTGAAGACACACACATACACACACAAACCAATCTACCTACACAAGCACATACACACGCCCACTTTTAAGTCAGGACCATTGCTCACTGTCACCTATTGTCACTCCACCACACATAGGGAAGCACAGACACTGAAAAATGGACACACAAACAGACACAGTGAGGAAGGTGTCGTGCTTTTGTCCAGCAGAGCATAACCAGACGATGAATGAGAGGTATGGTGACAGTCAGAGGAAGTGAAGATATATGGTGATGAGAGGGGTGAGTTTGACAAGGCAGTGCATTTAAGTCAAAGCAGGGATTAAAAAAAACCTCATAAAACCGTAAAGCAGATGAGCATGTGAGGATGAACACACACTCTTTATGGCTCATCTTGACTATGACAGAAAGCCCCTTTGGGAGAACAGGTCACCTCACATGGCTCATCCCATAGCCGTTACCATGGCAACCTGATAACCATGTTATATAATCAAGCATATAGTGTTATTGAGATTACATACATGCCACAGCTGTGTATGGAGTGATGAATGAATTATCTTTGCAGTTATTAAAACATAGTCTAACAAATCTGCCATCTTGAAATGTAAAATAATTCTCACATACATATGCTTGATAAACACCCTCACAGGCCTGCCACTGTTTGCTTGTTGTGTATGTATGACAGAGAGATGAAGGAAGCTGGTGACTCGGCTTTGACCGCTGTTTAAATTGCACGGCACTAAAAGTCACAGCAGAGTGAGACAGCTGCTGCCTGATGGCCTGAGGCTCAGACTGCCCATCAACACCGGAGAAACATAAAGAAATACTAATAGCAGTCATTTTCTCCAAACATTGATACAATCTAACTCCCTCTGTGCCTCACTTTATTTTTTACATTAACATGTTGTTTTATCTCATATGACTGTATGCCAATAGAGACTCTATGCAGCTGTATTACTGTATCATTTTCCGCTCAGCTGGTGTTCTAGCTCAGACTTTTTTACATCCACTGTGCAGGTATAGCCTTATGAGAGACACATTTTGTGTGTGTGTGTGTGTGTGTGTGTGTGTGTGTGTGTGTGTGTGTGTGTGTGTGTGTGTGTGTGTGTGTGTGCGCGCACACAAACTGGAGTAACAGGGTCATGGCCAGTGGGCCAGGTAATGACTCTCCCATGCAGGAGCCCCTTCATGCGGATTTCTGCTCTGTGGACCACCTCTCTTAATGATAGCAGGAAGGGGACACTCTCAGCCCTGTGTGTGTGTCTGTGTGTGTTTGTGGTCATATATCTGACAGCATAAATGTAGATGTCTGTGACACAGCTCCTGCTCTACTGTAACATACACAGCTCGAGGCTATTAGTATGTATAGGACTCCATACAGTGTCCCATGATGCATGGGCTGTATGGTAATTGGGTTTGAGTTGTTGTGCATTTATTTAGCACAAACAACAGAAACCCGGATGTGTATGAACACAGCATCTTCTGTGAAAGGTCATGTCATTTCACTGTTTTATTATTGGTTTCTCCTGAATAATTTTTCATGTGTACAGTTGGACCGTGTGTGTGTGTGTTTTCCTTAAACACTTGATGGAGTTGAGGATGGCTGCGCCTCAGCTTTGTGAGGATTTAATAGCTTTCATTTCCCAGTCTGCTGGACCTCCCCCATTCCTTACATTAGATATGCATTACACCTGAAGTCTCACATGGTCACATACATCTGGTACTCAGTTTGGAATTACACTGTGCATTCAGTCCTAAAAACTACCCAACTATTGTGTGAGAAAGCATCTAGTCTCACTGATGGAGGGATAGAAGGGCTGCAAACGTCAACAGAGCTGAATGCTAAATATTTAGTGATAAACCTTATATGTTTAAATGGCTGTCACAGCCTCAGGATCCCAAATGTGTCTCTGCCTTCTCCTCAGTCTGTCTCTCTAATTGTGTCACCTTATCAAAGCCTGGGAGAAACAAGAGTGCAGATTAGTTTCCATTCAGGGCCCATCTAATCCTTTCAGCTCGCTCTCTCATAATGTGTCAGTCCGTCATACAGCTCTGCACAACAGCGGTGTTTACTAACCAAATGAATAGATGTTGGACATCTAATTCCCCACAAAAACAGATAGCCTGACTCAGTCTCTCTATGACTGTTATTTGAAATCTGAATGGCTTTGATCTGCTCTCTAAACGCTCCATTCTTTCCTGTCCACAAAGGCTGTGATTGTTGCACATTGTTACAAACGATGCAATCTCTTTTTTTCTTTCAAGGTCTGTTTGGATAGTAATTGAAAACAATTATCCAGTGCTTTGCTGTGATAATGCCCACCACTTACATCACTTAAACCATGCACTGCATTATCTCCATCACCTTTTAACTAACGCCCAACGTCAGCTCAGTGTGGCTGCAGAAATCACATCTCCAGTCCAATTCAACACTAGTAGCTGTGCTACACTTTGTAGTTGCTCACCACTATGAATCTTCAATTGTGCTTGAAAAATGGTGGTTTCAGTGGTGTGGAGAAACCTGCGCAGAGCGTCCTCAGAGAGAGAGATCCTCTGCTGAGTCACAGTCTCTGCATTGTTTGACTGCAATGGAAAGCTTTATCATACGATCTGTTGGCTTTTTCATCCTGCACAGCGACTCTGTGCTCTCCTGACTCCAACAGGGAGATGAAAGTTACAGTCAGTCCCTGCAGGGCTTTGCAGAGCCCGAGTGAAACCACATCTTCCGACACTAATGGATAAAAATCCTGCAGTCTCAACAGTACATTGTGTAGTTTACATTTGTCTCTCTCTATAGATAAACAGAGGACATGTATTAAAAGCAGCTAGTTACCAAATGTAGGATCATTAATGTGAAGTTTTGTCACACCCATAGAATCATAGACAGAATGACATTATAAGAATCACCGTGCTTTTGTGCGATGGTGTTAGCATTTCAAGAAAATTTCCATATTCAGCACACATCTGCATAACAAGCCAAACAAATTGCTCCCTGTCCACTTGATCTACCCTCTCTAATGACGGTGTATTAACAAGCCCCAGTCCAGCGAGTCATCTGCTCACACTGCCTCATTATGTCTTGTTGACTTGTAAAGATACATTATAAATGTCGACAGATGATAAAACTTGTGTGCAACAAATCTTAGCAGAAGTAATTATTTTTCTCATAGATGGATTCAAAACACATAAAAACTCTCTGAGATCAGCATTAACAGCCAGGCCTCATTCACACCACTGTTTTCCTGCTTCATCCTTCACTCCTCACCGTTATTTACGGCCTCCAGCATCTCCGGGAGATCATGTCATAAACTAAAGCCATATAATGCTCTGGAAGGCACTGCAAACATTTATCATGGCAGGGACCATTCCTCATGAATCAGATTACTGTGTGAGGGTTCTGTTTGTGACAGCTTGGAAAACATACGAAAGTGTTAGAGCACCTCTGTGAAGATATTTGTTTGAATTTTAACAGTGTCACATCAAACACACAAGTTGTAGTCACAGGAAAAATGATTAGGAGTCAATTAGGAATAAATCAGTGGCATTCAAAAGCTTATTTACTGTGTAACTCTGTGTGTATGCACAATAAAATGTACAAAACAAACCCTTCTCCTGTTCCTCTGCTCTGGGCGTACTCTTAGACCTGTGAGTCTTTCAGGAAACAAACGGCTGTTTATTGTGTGTATATAATATATATTTGTAGGTGCATGTGTTGCTTTTCTGTGCACTTTGTTTGCCTGGAGCCTTCTTATATGATGTGGTCTTATTTAATCAGTGATAGAAACGCACAAAGGAACCTGAAGCGATTAAAGCCCCACTCAAACCGGCTTAGTGAGGAAAGCTTCACAGAAAGCCAACAATGTCTGCATTCCTTTAAATCTTTCCCTCTTTCCCCTCCTCCTGTTCTCTCCCTCTCTCTCCAACAGATTATTTCCTTTTCTGTCTGTCTTCTTTGCGGCACGTTAGGCTGCTTAACTTTACAATACTCATGTCAGGTCAGAACCCAGCCTCCCTCAATCTCTCCAATTCAGGAGGAAAAAGCTCCTTTCTGCATAAGGTATTACTGTATCTCAGACGTCAACCACCTCCAAAGTCTTTCTTCCATTCCTTCATTATGACCTCTCCCTTTCTGTTCAGGCTTTTATTTTTCTAAAGGAGTTTTTAGGGTGCTCTGTGGATTTGCCAGGTTGTTAATTGTACTGCAAGTTTTTGTCTAAATCAATGGGGGATTAAAGTTGAATAAGTTTATGAGGGGATTAGAGTGTGGAATTATATCACAGTTTATTTCTCACACAATCTATCAAGAGTGCAAAACTTCTTCTAACTTTCCCCCTCACTCACAAACCCATTTGGACCCTGCAGCTGTGGGGAGTGTCCCTGTAATCTATCAGTATTTGGACCAGGAGTCAGTAAATTCCTCTAACAGCACAAAGGGCTCTCCAAACCGCTCTGTAATGGACTGGATTAGACCACCTGGTCTGGTATTAAGAGGGGGGAGTAATCCATCCTGCATCCACATCTCCACCTGCGTTTGGCATTGCCCATGAATGCCAGTCATTAAGACAGCTTTACAAAGACGGAGGTCTACCCTTCCCTATGGAGCAGCTCTGCTTCCACATATAGGGCAGCCATTGTTTTAAATGGAGCTGCTTCCTTTCACTGACCACTGTAGCTGGTGCACTGCCAGAGAGGAAATATGATAAATGTGTGTCCTGTCGGGGGGGCTGGGGCGCTCTCTTTTTCCCACATGCCAACAGGTGGAACAGCCCCGGTCAGGTTACTCTGTGCATGTGTGTGTTTGTCATCTGTGAATAATACTGCTTGTTGTGTGTGTGTGTTTTTCCCCCTCAGGTGCACCAGAAAGGAGAAATGTGAGCGGTCATCAGAGCCACGTCGCTTTGCATCAGACATTAAGCAGTGTGTGCGCCTCAGTGTGCACCCCAACAACATATCAGTGTCCCAGTTCAGCGTGACAGTGAGTGCATGAAAATACACTGCATCATCATGAACTTCCAAACACAGTATGTTTTTCTTTCAGTAAGAAATGAGCTGCAGTAAACAGTAAGGGAGGAAAATCTTTCCTGGCAGACTGACAATATCATACAAGCATAATTTGTAGTGTGATGTAATTATGCTCTAAATGCTGATTAGTAGCTCTATAATCCTGCTTTATATCATTTTACTGGCTGCCAACATGCATCCTTCAAATCCTGACCTCACAACTTACAGTGCTGTCCATTGAAACAAATGTCAACAATCAGCAGCAGCTCAGCTGGGTTTGTTGTGGCTGCTGCCATATTTGAATGTTTTCTGATTGTTGCTGATTAGTGTGGAAGGAGCTGCTTTTCCTTCTGACCTTTGTGCATTCTTTTTATTTGCTCTTTTTTTCTTTCGGAGAACACAGACTTCTCTGAACACACCCTGTCTTTCAGTGGCAGTTTCTTTGAGGCAATCTCTTTATCATTATTTTAAATGTAGGAGTGCTCAGTGTTATAACTGACCTTAAACATAATTTCAAAACCTATTTCCTGCTTCATAGTTGTTTGGAAATGGCTTTAAATCTTAAACATCCAGTTTAATTTTTCCTCCACCTTGACTTTTAAAAGAACACCTCAGCCTCATTCTAGTGATATTCAGATGTGTGTGTGAAGCCTGAATCCTTAGAGAGTCTTTAACCTTTAGCCACATCCCATCCAGCTGAATCCTGGACAGACAGACAGACAGGGCTCCTCCTTGACCTTTGTGGTATTAAATATTTGTTTGGAAAGATAAGATGCTGAGAGAAACAAGGACACGTCACGGTCTGCTCTGTAATACTGTAAAATCCAGAAGAAGCAGTGACTGACTATAATAATTTCAGAATTCATAAATGAGTCCTCAGATTTAAAGTTCAATTGAAATCTCATATTTTTGCTAAGATGTTTTTTCTCACTATGACAACATCACACATTCTCAGCATTAGACATGCTGTTTTTATAAAATGCAGGAAGCCATTTGTGTGTGTGTGTGGTGGATATTTCTGTTAACACGAGTATGTTATTTTCATATTTATGCAGTGCCGCGGTGACTAGCCTTATCCGTGACGGCTCTAAATGTAATTGAGGAAACTCAAGGTCTGGCTGCTTTTCCCTCCTTTAAAAGGAAAATAAATAAAGAAAAGAAGGTGAGAGTGTGTGGGAGATAGAAGCTCGCTGTCCATCACAGGATGTTGTGTATCTGTGCATAGCGGCGCCACCTTCTTTTCATTAAATAGCAATATAAAAACAGCGCAGATCAGCCCTTCTGTGGCAGCTTTCAGTGCCACATCACAAGTGTACCACGGGCTCAAATCAATGCCGAGACCAAGGCCCCTCAGCAGACACACTTTTCCATCAATATGTATATTTTGCTCTTGACCGAACTCCACCTGAATTTTTTTTTCCACAGAGAAAGCTTATGTAGTGTTTTCAAACAAAGTGGAGGAATTTGCATTCTTTATTTCTTAGAGAGTCCTCTGTTTCCTGCCTGCACTCGCTCTTCATCACCTCATTTGTTCAGTCCTCCTCACTCCACTTCCACTAAGGCTGTGTGTATGTGTGGGTGTTTGTTGGCCATCAGATATAATCTGCTAAAATGGCATTGATTCCACTGTTCAGATGCAGGATGTGTGTCTGACAGCTCATCATCTGAGCTGTGGCCTTCAGACCACACAGATGTGGCTCTTCAGACCACACAGATGTGTATCAGCACTGCAGCCTCATAATAAATCGGTTGAGCACATACAGTATATAAGTTGTTTATCTCAGACCACAGGGCCAACCATGAAATGCACTTTGTCATGCCTCATCATGATTCATTTTTTCTGTCTGAAATTGAAATTTAATTGAATCTATTACCTTTTTTGCTGTCAGCTCCTGATCATCTTACTTCTTATATCAGTCCACACCATGATGTGTCTGATTGTCTGTCTGTCTCCATGTGCAGCTGGTGTTGGAGGCTCATAATGTCCCTGAACTTTCTGCTGGTGTCAACTGCACCTTTGAGGATCTGGCTGAGATGAACGGCCTGGTGGAGGGAAACCGAATCAAGTGCTCCTCCCCCGCTGAAAAAGAAATGCCACGCATCATTGTTGACAAAGGTGAGAAGCAGAAAAGAGTCAGGATGTTTCCCTTCAGTCAGAAGCAATGAGTGCTGTAAGAGTTTTTCATTGACATCAGTACCTCAGCAGGCCTTGAAGCAACGCCTGAGGACATGTTTAGTAATTGAATAAGCACCAGTTATTAGACTGCTGTGGGCTTTATTTACCTCGCTCCCTCAGTGTGGATGCACTCCAGAGGGACCCCAGCTAACCCTCCACATCAAGCTGTTATTATACAGTATTTCAGCAAACACTTGGCAGAAACAAACAGAAAATGCAGCCCTTATATGTTGTCATGTCAAGATAATGATAATCACAGAAAAGAATATTCATTGAAGGTTTTCAGAGGTCATGATGCCAGGAAAAATCTATTTATTCATTCTTTGCACCCACAAGAAGAATCCCTCTCTCTCTCTCACACACACACAGACATACACACACACACACACCATTCAATAATCCACAGACAGTCCCCGCTCATGTACAGATGTATGGCAGACAGGGAGCCTGAGGCTGCTTTGGGGAATTAAAAACATTTGTTTAATGTTTGCTATGTCCGCCTCATGTAAAGCTGCTTCATGCAAACACGCATGTATGTACACATTTTTCCTGCTCTTCAAACATTCCTGAGGAAAATATTGCACATATTTGAATCTTCCATTTATTCTTAATACTCATTAGTGTACAGAGACAAGAGGAAGCGCGCCGGGTGGAGTGAAGAGGGAGGGATAGATAGTGTTAGCAGGCTTCAAGGTAACATTTAGGTGGCCTAATTAGGACAGATCCGTTGTCAGCGGTGCTTTACTGTGATTGATGAATGATTCCCTCTTTGTTAGAGAGACGCAGGGGAGAAGGAGTTTCAGTGTGGAAGGAAGTGAAGGGACCTGTGTGTGCTGAGATAGAGTGGGGATGAGAGAGAGACACAAAGAGGGGGGTGTGCAGGTAGAGAGAGAGAGAGGGCAGTTAGATGTGTGGGTGTGCTGTTGAATTATACATGAACTCCTTCATTAGAGCCAGACAAAAGGACACACCAAATACAGATGAACACACACACACACACACACACTCGGCTTCTGTTTCATGTTCTTCTCCCTTTACCTTGTCAAAGACTCTCTCAAAGACTTTCTGAGGGAATGTTGTCCATCCCAGGGGAAATACAGCAACTTTTGTTTCTTGTAAGGTGTCAGGAAAAGGAAGACTTAACCCAACAAAGTGTTCCTCTCTTAACATACCTCCAATGCAACAAGCCCATAACCTGTAGCTCCGAGCAGAGCACTTTAAAGAAGAGCATGTTTGTCTGAATGAACATCTTCTGTGTATATTAACTGTGCAAAATGTAAACTCTTCTTTCCTTAGGTGACCACCAGATTGTGCAGCTGTATCTCAAATCCAAAGAAACGGGCCTGGCATTTGCAAACACCAGCTTCGTTTTCTACAACTGTAGCGTGCACAAGTCGTAAGTCTCTGCATGTCTAATAGCTTTCCATGAGCACCATGTACAACAATGTGTAATGTACTTTTTCATGTACCAATTTATGAGAAATGCCAGATGGGTCAGGGCAGATTATGTGTCTCCCTGGAGCGCGCGCTCATCCTGTCATAGCTCTAACCCTTTCATACAGGCTGACTGAGTGAAACCTGGCTTCTCTTCCAGGTGTCTGTCATGTGTGAGCAGTCCCTACCAGTGCCACTGGTGTAAATACAGGCACGACTGCACCCATGATCCTCGCACCTGTTCCTTCCAGGAGGGACGAGTCAAAAAGCCCGAGGTGAGAGTTTAATGTTTGTTGTTTTCATTCAAATCCCTCTGTGAACCAGAGTGATAATAAGAGGCGAGACAAGAGCCCAGAACATGACATGACACCTCTGCCTATAGATTTAAAAACTGTAGACAGTGTCCACAAATCGCCGCAGCTCCAGCTCTGTTAGAAAACATGGTTTCACTATGTGAGACTAATAGCTATCGTTTGGAGGTTCCACATGCAAAAAGAGTTCTGCTAAAAGGATTGAGACACCTTTCAGCTGCAGCGCTTCCATCTGGCATGAGTCTCTTGGCATGTCTCGCTCTTGACTGCACATCAAAGGGCAGTGGAAGCTAATAAAACTGAGTCATTTCCACTTGCCCATCCCTATTCCCTGCGACAGCTTAGTCTGTGTGAATTATCAATAGTATTGGCAGCCAGTCGTGGTCCCGTCGAAGCAGAGCCCACTGTAATTAGGCTGCTCTGCTACAGAGGACAAGCCGCGTCTCTGGATGGGGTACATTCAGTGAGTGCCCCCAGCTCACCCAGTCTATGAGAGCGGCAACAGCCTTTACATGGTGAAGGAGGTGTCTGTGTGTGGGTATGTGCACTGCCAATATACTGTGGCTTTCAGGTGGGGATGGGGGTGATGGGGGTTGGGGGGGGGGGGAGTGGTTTACAGGGAGTTAGTGGCCTGTTAATCCTAGCCTGAGGTGAGCTATGATGAAGATCACTAGCACTCATGTCTGGGGTTGGCAGACGCCGCGTGACGGGCAGGGACAAGCTTAGCCAGATTGCCTCCTTTGATGAGCAGTCTGGTCTCAATTGTGTTATTCCACCCATGTTTCCCCCGAGCCATTCAACCTGCACACACAATATGATTCTCCTTTAACGCACTTTCTATTATCCTTTTGAACCTTCTGCTTAGTTGAGCACAAGCAGGTGTACTTTTCCAATTATCTCAGGCGCTGATGGTCAATATTGACTCTGGATAATAATGTGTGAATCCTTTCCTGTTGTGTTCAAACTATAAATAAAGGAAGGAGGATTAATGACGCCCCTTTCTTGACAAGTTGTTTCGAGGAAAGCAGGTGTTTTGCAGGCTTAATGACTTTTAATTTGCTTTTAATTAACCCCTCAAATCCAGGGTCATGTATCTGTGGTTGCTGTTTTAATTAATAGCCTAATTCAGACACACATACACATTCTTCCCAAATTTCACAAAAGGCAACAAGTCAGCTTGGTCCCTTTCTGCTGCAGCTCATATTTGTGTACTATTACAATTAAGGGATTTCAGGCAGTGATCTGAATAATCCCTTAACTCTATGCTAATGATTGGGGCCCGACTGGTTGAGCTTGTTGTTAGTATGCATTGCAGGACAGAGTTAATGCCAGGCCTGGGTGCCTTTTTATGCACGCCAGCAGTGATATGGGCACATGGATCAGACGTGGGTCTGTTGGCACATTAACTAAGGCCACGTCCCTGTTTGCCCTCTACACATCTCAAGGACTTAACTGTCCTGACGAGCCGCCCGCGCTGACAAAGAAACTGAATGCAGCCTTATTTGGTTACACTTAAAAAGGAGCCAACAGTTATTTCTGACCATTGCTGTTACATTTGTTATGTTTTACCCATTAAATATTGTTTGTTTAGATGTTTTTTTCCAATGGAAGGTCTCTCATTCAAAGAGTCTGATGAAACTGGGGACACTTCCTGTTCTCTTTGTCTGATGGAAACCACAGGGGTATATTTCCCTTTCTTCTTCCACTGTCTGCAACGCAGCATGTTCATATCCTGAGCTGCTGCCAATTCTTCCCCTAATATATTCAGTTTGTAGAGAGCCACAATGCACACAAAGAAATGTTTCTTCTCCTTCTCCCTGTGCATTATTTACTTCTCAACTTAATGTTGTGGACTTTATTGGCAGGTATTTATTGATCAAGTGATCAGGAAAATTTCATTAAAGAAGCTACATTAGCTGTTAGATGTCAGAAATAGGTTCAGTTAAACAATAATAATAAACAAGTTAAATGAGCAGGCAGCAGTGACAATTTTAAAGAGAGCTGTCCAATGTCCTGTACCTTTAAGAGGGACAAACCAAAGCAGGACAAAAGGGGAATCAGTGAAAAGTTATTTAGAAAAAGGAATGAGTGATGGGTGAGGAGCAGCAGGAGAGTGTCTTTGCCCGAGGCTCTGCTGGATGTGATAAAACAGAGGCTAGTTAGGAAAGCTCTGGGTAACCACGAGGGGTGTGTGCGTATAAAAACTTAAAATACTCTTCATCTTCACACCTTCCACTGCTATAATTATAAACCTCTCTCTGTGTGTGTCTCTCCATCACCCTCCCTCCCTCCTTAGCTCCAAACTATGCCGAGGGCTTTTACATTTACAGCTCTGCTTCCTACTCTCTGTCACTTTCTCTATCTCAACCCTTCACACCTCCCACCAGCCTCTAATTATCAGATCTAAGTAGGTCCCTAAGAAGAAAGGGAGTCAGGGAAAAAGGGGAGGGGTAGGGAGAGAAATGAGAAGGGTCAGTGAGCTGGATGGGATGAACAACAGGCTGCATTTAGACAGGTAGAAATGAAGCAGGTCAGAGGAAAACAGCGAAGAAGAGTGAAGGATAATTATACAGAGAGGTGTAGCTCAGAAGGATTTCTCTTTCTAGTGCTTTACTCCTTTACATATGGTGCATTTAGATGCTTGTACTTCCTCTGATTTTATAGTAGCTCATAGTGTGAAGTGATGTTTATGGTAATGAGCGTGTTTTCATGGGTGTATCATAATGTGAATATGCATGCTATTTATTGTTCTTCAGTGGGGATTGAGACAGGAATAATAATAAAAGCAGTGACATTAGATCAACTTAATGTTGACATGAATCTCACTGCCATCAGCATGTCATGCCAACCAGGGGATATACAGTATGTCTGTGTGTCCAAACCAATAAGAACCTACTTAGGCTCTGGAGGAGCTGGCAGTGATTAGAGTGTGTAAAACAACTGTGTATGTGTGTGCATGCAAACAGACAAATCTCCTGTAAGCCGGAGAAAAAACACACATGATGCTGTGTGACTGTGACGGTTATTGCGTGTGCATGCACTAAAATGTCTTTTTTGCAGTGTGTCACAGTATCAGTGCAGATCTGTGTTTTGAGGATAAGTTCAGTCATCCTCCAGTGCTTCCTGTGCCTTCATTTCCACAAACCAGATCAAAAATATTGTCCCTATTGTTCAAGTGTATTAACTGGAAGAGATGTGATTAAAATGGATTGCATCTCTCTTTGCTCTCACTCATTTCCATTCTCCAAATATGACCCTCCGTTCTTAGGAAAATGAGATTTGGAAGAGCAAACACGGCTCTTCTTCCCACTCCTCCACCACTGAACTCACTCACCCTGTGTGTCATTTATCTATAATGACTTAGTGAATAGTGTCACAGAGCGTTCCCCTCTCTCTCTCTCTCTCTCTCTCTCTCTCACCGTGCAGCCAACCAGTCAGTCAGTCACTCAGCCTAACCCAATCAAGTGGCTTTTAATGAACTTCAAACAAGTGTTATCACCCAGTTCAACGTGCGCTATGCTTCACTCCCCCCCAGTCTCATCCATGCGGGGGCTCACCTTATCTTTCCTCTCTCTTTGACATGCTAAAGCTCCTCCTGTCACATTCACTTAATGCTATTTTTTTTGCCTCTTTCATTCGCTCTGTTCTTTTGTTGTTCCTCTCTCACATTTCTCTGCTGCACATTCCCTCCCTCACCTTTCACTTGTCCTCTGTCTGTCTGTCCATCCCCTCACCTGCTCTCCTCTTTCCTCTCCCCCTCATCTTTCAGGCAGTAGGTGCTCTATATTTAGCCAGCTACTCACACCTGAATTGATTGGCTGTTAATTTTAGATTAATTCTTATGCTAAGAGATATGTGTCTCTCCTTTCTCTCTCTGCCATTCATTCTTACCTAATTACCACATGGGAAGACCTTATTTTAGGTACAGTTTTTCTTTCCCA
>JAVQJX010147353.1:0-11137 GCA_036025115.1 Ambassis agassizii
TTTGTGTGTGTGTGTGTGTGTGTGTGTGTGTGTGTGTGTGTGTGTGTGTGTGTGTGTGTGTGTGTGTGTGTGTGTGTGTGTGTGTGTGTGCAGGAAATCAGGACTAAATGGGCTTAATGCCACATTCATGACCAAACCAGCACTCTTTGCTAAACAATCCCACATTTCAAGAAGGAAACTGTGGCTCAGGGATAAAAAATGAACAGCATATGGTCAGAGCTGTATGCCTCATCTCCACTACACTAGTGAGCTGCATTAATGAACTGAAGTATTTTCTTCACGTGATGGTGAAGATGATTCAAACAAACATGTGACTGATGGTTCTTTAAACCGCCACCTTGGTATAAATAATTTAACCACATAATTATTGTTGCACTGTGTGTGTGAAGATTTTTGGTCATTTGAGAGGAAGGTACAACTTTGACAAAGTGATGAATATGCAGCATAAAACTGGTGACAGCAATACTGTATCCCTGCAATATGTAGTGGGAGTGGTAGCATGAGAAAGTTGGAACAGGTTCAGGCACACAGTCTGTTCACCTTCACAGGCAGAATGACAGATGGCTCTGTAGCAGAGCACAGCAGAGCGAGGCTACCACGTCATAAAGAAGAACTTTGAGTGTGTGGGATTTTTTTGACAAGCTCCGTACCTGTACATACGCATGTACACACATATTTCTATACAGCCATTTGAGTAAAACATTTAATAAAAAAACGGTTTGTTGACCTTCCAAAAAAGCAAAGCACAAAATCATTTACCGTATCAGTGTCATTATCAGTGTCTGTGGGGCAAGTCAGGAGCTTCAAGGTACATCTCAATCCGTGGGGGTATACGTTCCCTCCAAAAACAGAAGGTAGAAGTTGGCGAGGCATTGTGCACATGGAGAGTGTTACTTACTGGTTATTGTGGTGGTCATACTGTGTCCCGTATGGCAGTGTATAAACGAACAGCATGCAAACACCTTCTGTCCAAACATCTGCGACAGGCACATTTTTAGGCTCCTTTCCAAAACCTAAAAAAAGATGGAAGAAAAAAATCTCAGTAGCTGCTTGGCTAAGCTCGCCTGCTCTCATCCTGATGGCTTATTACTTCATGTTTTTCCCCCTTGTCATTCAATTCAATAAACTCTTCATTTCGAGTTTTCAATGATTTTTTTTGCAGAATAAACCTTTAATAAAATGCTCATCCAGATCTTTGCCTTAAAAAACTAAGAAACTCCACATGGACTGCTCCCTGTGTTAAAGAAATGAGTCATACTATAATGAGTCAATGCTTTGAGGCTTTGTTTAAATGTGTGCTACTGTGTGGCCAGCTGTGAGATGTGTCAGATTTTGTCAGATATTGTCAGATTTAGCATTAACAGGAAGCAGCATTGTTGCACTCATGTCATGTGAAAATAATTCCAGAATATTTTAATATCAATATGGACCCTGTCAGCTTTGAACTTTGCAAAATCCCATCATCCTTCCCCAGACAAACACTGAGGTGATTTCACATTTCTGTTCATAAATATAACATATAGATGTTTTTATAATGTTATTAGGGAACGACATTCATGGACTCTGAACTTAAAGCAAATGTGTTTTTCATCTATGAGTTACATGACTCGGCCGACCCTGTGTACACAAGTACTTGGCCCGACCGTACATAGCTGGGCAAGGAGGCGCCTGTTATAAAAATACACAAGTGGAAGCTCAGCTGCAGAGACTCTGCTGCTCCTTCTCGAGGCATCACGTCATGCATTCCTTCTGTTTTCACTCATTTTCCAGTGTTTCTTTTTTCCTTTTTTTTTTGCCGCCAAAGTGTTGCCCCCTGAACACGACTTATAAAAGACATCCAGTGTCAGCCAATTATTTTGGACTTTGATGGTCATAAATCAAGGCTGACCAATAAAAATGAAGACAGCCAAGTATAATGCTCGTGTGTGACTCCAACTGGATTGTAAATGAAGCCAGATGGGCTGGGAGAGTGCCACTGAACAGAGCTGGATCCCATCACTAAATGGCTGTGTGTGTTTTCCCCGCGCGCACAAATTACGGCATCACCTCATTCAGCGGCATAAATCAAAGCCCAAGCTGTGATATGCGCAGGGCATCTCTCCATCTCATTACTAAAATAAATTCTCTGGCAGCCTTGGATGTGTGAGCCCCGTTTGAATGGTTAATATTACTACAGTCTGTACTTTTGTAGCTGCTTTTATTTTTGAGCAATTTCCAAACCATTCATGTGATTTCAAGCAAGCCGAGACACGCTTAGAGATGAAACAGACACTGGGAGTGTTACCTCATATGGGACCTTTGGACATTTATTGTAGAGGTCTGACATGTTTGGATCAGGGAGGGACACAAAGAGGAGGCCAAGAGAGCTGAAGAAAAGACAATGAAGAAGAGACATGGCTGCTAATAAAAAGCAGAATAGGCAGATTTGTGAGGAGTGACAGATATGATTAGAAGGAAACAGACATACAGGCAGACAGTGATGGAGATGTTTGGAGGCAGGCTTACTGAGCTCTACATTTTCCAGGCGCACAATGATGACCTTCATTTGTCTGCTTTGACTTCCATTGTAGAGTGAAGAAACAGACAACTGAGAACCTGCGTTTCTCATTCAGTGATAAGACAGGTTTGTCCTCCAAACAAAGAGATCGTTTCTCTGCAACCGTCTCTTCATCGTGCAAAAATTTACAAGGGTAAATCTAATATTTTTGCTCCTCTGTGCTCCAACTCAAAGAATATGATAAAAATAACAGTTGGTGGGTGGATTTACAGTATATGAAAGAGGTTTACATATGGTATTCAGGAAATACTCGAGGTCAGGGAGGCTTGGCCAAGCTAAACGAGATTCCCCATTTCACAGAGCTAGACTACTTCATCAGGCAGTAATGAAACAACATGAGGGTTGAAAGAGCAGCCTTTCTGCACAGAATGATTCATGTGAGCAGCGAACAGCCCGGCCTGTTATGCTTTCTGCATTATGCTTTCTGAAGAGGAAGTACTGTGAGACTGGCATCGGATAAAAGGAAGTTTTCAGTCGATATTTCGGCCTGGCGTTTGAATGTGAAGGTCACAGATACAGGTCTGTGAAAGATTTAGGAGTGGTGAGCTCCTGCAAGGCTGCTGACGGCGTGGTCAGCTGTCAGTCAAAAGCAACAAAAACAGAACATTATGCAGTCTGGAGACGGAGAGCGAGCGGCCGAGCGGCCGAGCGGCCGAGCTGCCGCGGGCAACTTTTTCTACGTCTCCATCTCGCTTTGCTCAGATGTACTTTTTTTTTCCTCTGGGATCTGATTAGCAAATAGACATCTGATTGGCTGAAGCCTGAGCATTTCCCTGTGTGACCAGTAAATCAATTAGCTGGTTCCATTTTAAATCATTGTATGAGGCTGTACATCTATTAGTTAAGGTCCTAGGGGGTATGCTAATTGTTTTGAAACTTTGATTGGTCTTGTTACATAAAACATTGGATCCTTCCATCAGATTTAAGTTACATGCTGCCCATTCAGAGTAGTGAAGACTCAATATATCATTTTAATATGTATTAGTGATGCTGACTGGCATATCTGTTTGGTGGTGCATCTTTAGTGAATGTAATGGACTCATCCCGATGGTAGTCAGAGTTGATGGTTTCATGCCAAATTCTGGTACATAAACTAAAGTTAATTAAACTAAGGTTGAAACACAAACTCCACCACAGTGCATCGACCTCATCTCCATCTCTGCCTTTTTCTGCTACACTGGTCTCATGATCAAGTTATTGTAGCTGGAGGAGGGATACCAGAAAGTATCAAAGAAAAGTTCTGATTAGCGATCTAACACGTATTGTTCCCTAAGATGGGGGATGATGTGTAATCAAAGAGGAACAACAATGCATTTCTCTTGATCCTTTTCTCAGGTTCATACAGGGTCTGCTCTGATCTTATCCCACAGGCTGAGCCACTAGCTTAAAATACCTCTACAGCTGACATGATGACAGGTCTGCCGACACGTCTCACTCACACTCTTGCTACTGATCCTGTGACACGCGCTGCTCATCTGTGGTACTCATGTCACAACTGTCTCTACAGCGTGTTACTCACACAGCATGTTAAGGATTGATGTCATATTTAAACTAATAGATTATATCAGACTAAAATATATTTCCAAACTTTAGACACATCGAGGTGCTGTGACTGGGACGATAACAAAAAGCAGCGGAACACGAGAAGCTGCTCGATGTGATCTTGTCCTCATCAGCTGACTGAAAATCAGACCAGACTAACCTTTCCTTTTTGTTTGCAGGACTATCTGCCTGGCGTTGTGTGGGTAACCCCCTTCTAACCAGGCATGGTCTCTGGCACAATACACACATCATCTGTTACACACTCCATGAATTGTCAAGGTAGGCAACAGCAGGCGTCAAGCTGCAGACAAGTCATACATCTTCTGTGTTTTGCTTGGAGGAAGTGGTGGGAGTAATGGATGGAATCTGTGTTTGTGTGTTGGTGTTTGTGTGTATTTGAATGCAACTGAATGTTTGTGTAAGTGCACCCATCTGTATGTGTGTGTCTGCTAACATGCCTCAAACAAAAGAGCATTGGTTCATGTGGAAAAACATGGAGTCAAAGAGGAGAGGACCTGGATCTTATCATTCAGTGGTTTAACACTGGCCAGACCACCGCTCGCCAACTCCAAGCAGCAAATTAGGAGCTGGGAGCTGCCGGCTGAACTTGTGACAGGGACGTGATGGAGAGCAGGCAGGCTGGGCTGCTTCACAGCTCGCATGGGCTGCGATACGAAAGGAATGCTCCCTGTGTATATCCAGAGTAAGAAGTAAAGGAATGAAAGCTCAGCTCTGTGCATTTGTTACACATCAGAAGCCCTTTAAGAAATTCTGTGCATGTACACAGTTTGAACAATGGGATATTTCATTAATGTAGGAAACTCATTTTCCAGCCATCTGTTGCATCAGTGTGTATGACAGGCCGTATAAGACACAAAACATGTCAAAATAATAAAAAATGGCATAATGGTGTGTGGAAGGGAAACATAGAGCAGCATTTTCAGCAAGCTGTTGTTTTAAAGACCAAATCCATCTTTTTATATGCATTCAGGAAACAAGTGTTTTTTTTTTTCAATTTTTCAATTCATCATCATGCATAAAAGATTAAAAATAGGTAAAAAAGAAAGAAAGAAAAGCTTTATTACAGAATGTTGTAGCACAAGTCTATCACAAGTCTCATAACACGTGTTTCTTTAAAGCCAAACCAATCCAAGTAGTTTTGGTGCTGAATTCAAAATAGCATCACTCAGCCAGTGAAAAATAAAGTTAAATGCTCCACAAATGAATCAAAACAGCATGTAATTGCACAACAGTACACCTCTTCATATAAACACTGCATGATAAGCAAAACCTGGCCATCTTCATCACCCTAAATAAATGACCACAAAGAGACACAGTAACCCTTTACTACCTCCACTGTGTCAGACTTTCTGCTCCAGCCATGACACTCTGACCACCCGTTGACTCCCATTTTTCTTCTTAGTACCTCAGCTCTCAGATTACTTTCCTCCTCCAGCTTCCCTTTTTTGCACATTTCACTTTGTCATGCTCCGTCTTCCTCACTTTCCTCTTTAAACTGGTGGACTTACTGTATAAAGAAAAAAGTTCATTCTGTTCATTTTGTACACATGTCAGGTTAGAAGACATCCCTCTCTAGTCATCTGTAAAACACTTTGACTGAGACTGAAGACTCTGGAAAGTTGCCACCTTCTTTTTCCACAGACTGGCTCAACTTTGAAGATTCATGGTCATGGTAATACACTCTCTCTTTCTTACGCCTCCTCAGCTTTAAAATTTATTTCCTCTTCAGTGTTCCCACATTTATATAATATTTCTTTATTGTCAGTTTGTATTTCTAGGGAAGCACTTCTGCAATTTTAAACCAGCCGTCTCTGTTAAAATACAGCTTGAAATTAAAAGGAGCCTGAACTGTGAATAGACAGACCAGCATTAATCTGCTCTCAGGAAGAGTCGAGATGTTAACTTCCTGCTTGCCAAGAAGAATAGAAAAAATGCTCAAATGATATTTTACACTCGTGAAATGTTTGCACATCCAAAACAGCGTCCCTGAAGTTATATTTCACACAATAAAGCGTGATTTTTGCTGTTGCAGTTTTCCTCAGGTAACCCTGTTTTATTTTGACAGCTTGTTCTCAAATAAGTCAGATGCATCCCGAGAGATTTCACACACAAACACACACTCAGACTCACAGGTCTAAAAGGAGCACTAAAATATTTAACTCAATTACTGTTATTTCAGTGAATTTAAGCAAATATGATCACCAGAGTTGCTAATGGAAAAAAACTTCTAGTGAAGTTTACTGATTTTAGAAGAATAAAATAAAAGAGCTTCTAAAAGTTTCACATAACAAAATTATTGAAAAATAAAAAGTTGCCTGGTCTATGTGCAGGCATACACATGATTTTAGGTACCCTAATATTGATTTGAATGAAAACAGAAAAAGTAGTTTCTCTCTCCCTCCACACAGGGAAATAAATCTTGTCACTTTGCAACATAGGACACGTTTTGTATGACACAGTTTTGATTTTAGTAAAGTTATGGTTGATTCCCTAGAAAACGAACATACAGTAAAACAGTGTAACGTCATCAGAAGTGATGGAAACCCATAAATGTGTATTTACTTTAAGCAGGCTTGAATCCAGCCGCCCCTGTGATCCTCTGTCTCCATTTCTTATCAACAGCACTTTGTCGTCCCCGCCTCCCTGTCAGTGCTGTGTGTCTGCACCACCTCTGCGCCTGATAGCCAGCAGCCGCCTAAATACACCTGCACTCTGTCACACTGCAGCTGCTTACCCCCTGCTCACAAATGAAGCGCCGCCTTGTTTCTGGGCATTTCATTCATATTTACATACATTTCCGAACAAGTTTATATGACATTATAACATATACGATCTGAATACTTATCTTTAATGAAATGAACGGAGAAGGAAATATAACCAGTCATTAGCTTGGAGTGTTTCCACAAATGGCAGAAACAAATTGGACAATTAGGCATAGATGCATGTTTCTGTTCTGGTTGATGCTGGATTGTGATGAGGAAAACAGGAAAATGATTATACTGAATTTGCATGCAATATTTTCAAAGCTCAAGCTGTTTTTCTTCACTTCAAGTTCAAACAAGTAAAAGATAAAAATTGCTTGACAGCTATTTCCGTTAAATGTGCGTGTAAATTGTAATGATGTCTTCACAGCTTGAAGATAATCCACAAAATATTCATCCTTTTTTTCGTTTTTTTGCCATTCCACAGTGAGATGAAAGCTTCCACTGCTGTACTGTCCCGAATCTGTCCCACTGCACTCCATACCTTCCTCCAAGTCACTAAATGTTTATCACATCGCCTCTCATATTTCTTTTTACTATACTCCATGCTCTTATCCACTCCAACACTCCCCTCTCTGATACACTGTGTTGTATATCTTTTCTCTCCATCCCCTCATCCCACCAGCGCTTTACTTTTCAGCTCCAGACTGTCTGGTTTTCATCAAGTGAGCCCGCTGGCACCATATTGACGCCCACCAGGCGTGTTACAAGTTAGGAGCCTGATAACCTGCCCTGAGGCTGCCCTCTTCCACAAACCAACACTCCCTTTCTTTCAGCCCCAGAGGAGGAGAGCAGAGCAGACTGCAGCGGAGAACAAAAATATCTTTGGATGAACACATTTTTAATATTCAAAGTTTAAGTTTTATGGTATGTTTAAGCTTATGTTTGGAGAAGACAAAGTGGTAGCAGCTTAAATCAGAGGAGGTAAGGTCAAAGCCAGCCAGCTTAAATGTCCTTGAGGTGGAAATCTGATCCCCACCAGCTGTGTTATGCAGAAGGTGCTGTGTCATAACTGCTCTGAGGGAAGGATGAATGAATGAATGATGATGAAGAGAAGCTGTACAGCAGCACAGGAGGGTTTTTACTGTTGTTCATAAAACTAATGTTGCTATTGTGAATATATGTTTCCTATAGGAATACAGTAAGCAAGCAAATTAACTAACTAAAGGATCACCTCACCACAAAGTCTAAATGGAGCTATAGCGAAAGTTCAGTCAGGAAGACCTGCAATGATCCTACATTCACCCCTTCACAGTGTGTCACCTTCTCCCTCTTCTCTCTCTCTCTTGCTCACCCCTGCTGCTCTCTCCTTATTCTTCCCTCCTCTTCTACTTAAATCCTCCCCTTTACCAATCAGCCTTAGGCTCTCGTGGCCAATCCCATTGAAGCGGGGAATTTAAATCTCCTCTCTCTGCTGCCGGCTTCCTTTCAGATCGAAGTCGCAGCCCCCCTCCATCCCAGGCTCCACCAGCTGGGAGTCTAGCCCAGGTCAACCTTTTTGTATGTAACACATTAAGAATATAAAAAATGTAAACAACAACAGAATTTAAAGGCAATTTCCATACCATAATGTATTTATATGAACATTGAAATAAAATAAATCTCCAAAATGAGACACGTCTGTTGAAGAAACAGCAGATCCTCATGTTTAACTTCTCTCAGTTGAATAAATGAATTACGTTACCTGTCATGTATAACTAACACCCCTAATATACATGATAAGTAAAGCATCAAATTAAAGACTTAAAATTTTAAGAACCTTTCTCTTGTTTTCGCTCCCTGTGGTCGTCACATGACCACTCAGCTAACTAACTGTGATCCCTGTGTTTTAATAAATGTGGGTAATGGGAAGTCTGGTAAATAGCTCTGATTACTCTTATCTGCAGGCTAATGATGTCTTGGGCTCTTTTCAATTAAGGTGGGAACGAGGTCACTAAAAGGTTTGCTGTGTGGCTCAGCCATTCAGCTTCATTAAAAGCCTTAGCGTGTATTCATTAAAAGCCCCAGCCACAGCTCCCAGAAGCACATGCTTTGCTTCGCTCTTTTTATCCTCTATAAACTAATTAAGAACTGTTAATCCTTTGCTAACAGTTTGGGCTTTGGACACATTCTGCACTGTCCCGTGGTTGTGCTTTTGGCAGCTGGTTTTATCTGTGAGTTGGTCAGAGGCAGATGTATGAAAGTGTGACATTAGTTTTTGGACTTTGGTTCCTCTGTGTGTCTCATTTGTGCCCGAGTTTTGTTCCATTTGTTTTTGTTCTATTTTCATTTGTAATTAATATTATGTGTGAAATTGTTGTTAATTAGTGACTAATTATTAAAACTTACATTTTGTAACCAGAATTCAGATATCATTTTCATCTTCTTTTCACTTTGAATTCGCTGTCAGTGATTTTCAAAATGTAAATTTTGGCATTCATTTGTTTTGTACGGAACCTAACTTCCTGTTGCACATCTTTTCACGTTTTGTTTACAACTTTGATCCTTGTTTACATCCTGCAGTGTCTATTTAAAATGAGCTGTTTCATTCAGAAAAATGTTCGGGGAAAAAAATTGCCTCATAACTCCAAGGCGTTTGGCTTCACTGACATCTTCTGGGCTCCATTTTTATCTGTCACTTTCGTTTGTGCGTGATGGTCGCTGATGCTCGGCTCATTAAGAATTCTCCCCCTCCTCCTCCTCCTGCTGCTGCTGCTATCATGTCTCCTTGGAACTGGAAGGCTGCGACTCTGACTCACATTTGTCCTTGACTGACATCCCCCCCCCCATCTTTTCATTTCATGAGTTTGCCATTTATTCCTCCTCTCTCCTCACTTCTCTCCTCACTTGAGTTTTTCTTCTTCCTCACGTGCTGCACATTGTTCTCTTTCACTGACTATTTCTCCCTCTCTCTCCCTCTTTCTCCGTCCAGGAGCTGGTGGGCAGTAACCCTCCGCAGAGGAACTGGAAGGGAATAGCGATCGCCCTCCTTGTCATTCTGGTCATCTGCTCGCTGATCGTCACCTCCGTCATCCTGTTGACACCAGGTACACGGCACAGCAGTACGCCGTACACACACTCTGTTTACACGGCCATTATTATGCACAGACGTGCCCATTAGGTCCTCACAATCAATCTCAATGCAAACAGTGCACAGAGTGAAGGCTCTCTGTCCTTGTGTGGTCCAAGTTGTTGCAGTATTTCATGTAATATGGGATCAGTGTGTGCATTTAGTCCTTTTTTTGCCCCCAGCCCTCACCCCATTCACACACACTTCCATATTTCCTTAGTCATTTTAAGGCTTCCTTTCAGAATGACCTTCAGGATTCCTGTTTGTAGATTAAAGTTTAATCAATAGACCATCTGTTTATATTCAGGCTCATGAAGCTCCTTGATGTGGTTTTATGCACTGCCAGAGTCAGAATCAGTCAATACAACTGCACCATAATTCACTTACACAGACAGTAATCACTCTGCCCTTGTTTATGATTTTTTGTCACTTGAAAATTGCAGTTAATGTTTCCTAAGATGTCAGATGTGTTGTGCCAAAGCAGGGTCAGCCATTATGAGATAAATTTAATCTTCTTTTTTCTACATGATCCTCTGAGGTGTAGACAGGTGTCAGAGCTTTAGAGACACGCCGACCGTAAAACTCCACAACGGTCTGTTCCTGCTGTCCCAGAGCGTTTGTTATGGACTCCAGCTCACAAACTTGGAGGCAGAGCAGGTGGCGTCGCACTAATCCGTACACCACCACCCCCATCCACCCCCAACATCTCTGCGCCCAACTCAGTGTGCTCAAGCAGAACCACAGCTCTGTTCCAAGTTTTAACATGGGCCTGGGTCATTTCAGGCTACTGCTGCAGGGCCTGGAACAGACTGCCCATTAAACTGCAGTTTATTTTACAGCATATTAAAATACTCTTCTTCAAATCCCTGTTTGAAATTTGGTGCAGTTTAATTCACACAGACTTGAGCTTCAGGTTGTGTTGCAGCTCCATGAATCATTTCTCAAGGGTACTTTATTTCACTCCTCTCTTAAGGTAATTGTATTTGGGAAGGTGAATCCATTGTTCTTATTAAAGAAAATTTTCATTAAATACTCTTTAGACTGGTTATGTACAGGCCAACAAATATGCAGCAAATCCCCAAGCTACAATCAATTAGCTTCTCTGGGATTAGCATAAAACAGTAAGAACTTTTTTAAGAGTAACAGATACATTTAAACAGTATGTCATTCTGCCATTGAGGTTGCATTCAAGAAATGCAGTGTTGT
>JAVQJX010147375.1:0-15359 GCA_036025115.1 Ambassis agassizii
AGGTAAAAAGATGAACATACTGATGTTTTATCCAAAGTAAAGCAACAGAAGTCTAAATGGGACATTTCAAAATGTTACATCACTGATTCATTCATCCACGTAATCCCTGTAACCACACACTTAATCCTGCAGACAAACAGGTGAATGATAGAACATCCTTTTATCATCCTTTTGTTCCCAGCTTCCTCTTATTAGGAGTATGAGTTGCACTCATTTGTATGGTGTGCATGCGTTTACAGTGGCAGGGCCTGCCAATATGAAGAGTGATGGCACGGTGTCAGGGAGAGAGGGAACACACACTCACCAGGCCTGAGACTTCCTCCTGGGCACGCTCTGTCTTGTCCACTTGGAGTGAGGGGTCAGGTGGTAAATCAGCTGGCGGCAGATCTTGTTAGTGGACTTGTGTGAGTCAGTCTCCTGGCAAGAAGGAATGATGGCACAAAGTAAGTGAATTTAATTAATGAGAACGATAAAGGTGAAATTTCTACAAGGTAACATGTTTTTTTTTTTTGATTTTCGCTTTTAGATAAAGGCTTTGTCCACTTTCAAACATTTTCTGTATGTATGCTTTCGTCCTCCTCCACCTTCTCCCTCTTCTGTCAAAGACTTTAAATGGAACGGGTTGCGCTGAGCAGGCTAAATCTAATTAATGGTAAAACACGACAAGAGGCAATGTGGTGAGAGAGAGAGAGAGAGAGAGAGAAAAGATAGGGACAATTTGCCTCAAGGTGATTAACCATTCCTGTCGTCACTTCTGTTCTCCAGCCACAAACAAACACGGCTCATGCTTCAAAACATCCAGTTGCTGCAGTTTCAGCCACTTGGATGACTGAACATGATGTTAAAGCAGCAGATTTACCATGTGAAAAGTGTTCTTAGAAAATGTATGGTCTGGAGGAATCAGCACAGTCACTAACTCTGTAAGTATAATCACAGCCCTGTAAACCTGAGTGCTTCAAAACAATGCATCCACTGAATTAGCTGTTAACCCAAGGTTCAAAAACACTCTCAAACGATGTATGATTTAGACTGTAATATGTCCTTGAATATATAATCTAAATAAATCTCAGTGTGGTGGAAAATATTGGACACAGAAGCAGCTGCGGGGCCTTAAATCCAGCACGCTGCCTCTCTACATCCTCATCACGTCTGACACAGTATCCTGATCCTGCCACGGGTCGGCACTCAGTCAGGAGAACACTTGCTGCCAGCTCCTCACTCTCCTCCCAGGCTTTCCTCGCTAAAGCAAACGGAGATAAGATTATACTTTCCTACAGGTGATTATCATCGCGACTCATCTGCTGAGTAAAAACTAGACACAGTCATTTTATCTTAAGGCAAAGCCATCTTTTCCTCAAAGAGACAACTACTGACTTTAAATAACTGTACTGGCTGCTGGCTCTCTGTTTTACAGCAGCTCCGAGTGGCTTCTGTGGTGTCATCAGCCTCAAACCTCAGACTGAAATGTACTTTGAATTTTAACAGGTCTGATTTGTATGCTTGACTGCAAGTAAATGAGCTGACTGCCGCTCTGTTTCTTAAAGGACCAGTTCTTGTTTTTTTTTTTTTTTTTTTTATTATTGCTCAGAAGTTTTGACAAATCCAAACTGAGTGCAGTTCATTTTAGTCCGGGTTATAATTGGTGTTTCCAAACAGTACTGATATGAAGAAACAGCTTTTTACTAGGCGACATTTCTAGTTTGCAATAAAACTCCTGCACAGTGTGCAGTATCTGAAGCCAGCAGGACGTGACAGACTCCCCAACACCAAGTGGATTCCAGCAGCTTCACCTTCTCCAGCTCCGTTGGCCACCAGCCACTTGTCAGAGCTCTCAAAGTGCCCTCACTGCTGGTGCCAAAGCCACGCCGGCCCATAAGCCTCTGTGCCATTTATTGTGGCCACCAGCCCTATTGACCTCAGCATGTGCCCCTGCCCGTGCTTTCCACTATGAAGCAACCAAAGCAGATAATCTAATAAAGCTGCGGGACCTGGAGCACAGCTGCTACCCATTTTCCACTCGGCTAACAGAGCACAGGAGCAGCAGGGGAGACGGACCACAGGGTGCAGAGTCCACCCCTGACCCTCTGCCTCCTTTTGGCTCTGCATTCATTCCTAACCTCTCATGCTAATGTTTAAACACCTTAAAATGTCCTTTCCACTCAACAGCCCGTGATATTCATTGCTGTCACGGGAGCATGACAGTAAACGTGACGCACGCACTTCAGCGTGGCTAATAGACGCAGACGTGTTGCAGCTGTATGAACAGCACTGCTGCTCTTCCTGTTTATTATTGTGGCCTTTGTTGTGTTTTCTAAACACAGCGCTGCTTTTGAATAATTTCTATGAATAAATGCAACAAGTAAAATGAATGGATTCATACCCTTTTAGGGCACTGCAGGTCCCGGGCCAGACCGAGCAGCAGCTCATGAGAAATTGGGTCCACCAGGTTGAGAAAAGCAGCGTTTTTGTACAAGATGTCATTGAGGGACGTTCCCTGAAGTCCCAAATCCTGAGAGGAGAGAAAAAGGGGGTTAGTTTTACACAAACTGCAGAATGCAATTCAAAGAACTCATTTAATATGCAACCGGCATTCATTTTAAATAGGAGTAGATTATCAGGAGTTATAAGCCTTGTTCATTACCCCTTTTCATCTTGCCTCCTTATCACGCTGCGAACTGATAAGGTTTTGCCGTCAGCGTTGTGTAACATCCAGCTGATTAGGGGTGCTGATAGCGTTCATATGTACAGTATGTGTATGTGTGTCTGGGCACTGAGGGTAAAGTGTGATAAAAGAAAGAACTTCTTTTAAATATTGCAGTCCCTCAACAATCCCTCTTATCTTCCACTATGTTTCAGGACTTTTCACAGGCATCAGAAGGAAAATACTTTGATTACACTTAAATGCACTTCACCTCTTCATAAGTAAAAGAGTCTATGATGTGCTAATAAAAACTGGAACCAGGACACATCCCCAGAGGCCGATGATATTTATACCACCTTCAGACTATTTCTATTTGCAGTGACAATGTAAATATATTGAAGCTGCATCTTCAGGTAATGCTCAGAGTGCTGACGTGTCATTAGCAGCCAGTGTTGGAGACGTAATGTTTTCAGACACATCAAAAAGCCCCACTCGCATGTGACATCCACCAGTGAAAGACACACACACACACACACACACACACACACACGCACACGAAATTAAAGAAAAAAGTGACAACAAACAGGAGGAAAAAACATGAACCACAGAAACCAAATGATCAGATGATGAAAGATTGGGAGCAAACAGTATCCTCTGGGATGGAGAAATGAAACCAGTGAAAAGACTGCAGTTCCTCTATTGGCCACTGAAGAACTAACATCACACAATAAACATGTTCTGGTCTCGACAGATACATTTCCTTGACATTTATCAAAGCTTGAAGTTGTGCATAATTAATGGTGGGGCTTCTTGAGGTTGATGCTGTCCTTAGATGACAAACAAAGATGGCTGACTCCTCTGAGGGCGGGCAAAGCCTTAGCGTAACGTGTGAAGTGGCAGCTGCTGTGATGGCATCATTCTCAGGCCTAAAGGTTTCCACTTGGCTTCAAAACCACTCTTGAGGAAACATGAGGGTGATGATATGGAGGGCTTGACATCATCTCAAAGGAAATCTCCTCTAACAACATTAAAGATGGGTTTTCTGCGCTCTTCACGGTGTCAGTGTGACTATTTTCCTTACAAGAATGACTCACTGGACCATCATCGTCTTATTTACAGTGATCACAGTGTTTTATAGGAGAAGCTGTGGAGCTTAGGAATAAATACTGTCAGCTCTATATGAGCTGAAAAAGCTTTTCAAATAGCAGACTGGAGGCTGAAGCTGTGTAAAACATGCTCTATATGCGCTGACAGGTCTAACACTATGGGGCTCAGGGGAAGCAGAGAGGAAAACTCCCATCAGCATTTTCTCCTCCTCCAGCTTTTCACTTGATTTATTGCAGCAGAGATGTGTGGGATTCCCTGACGCGGGGCTATCCTCCACACCAGCTCTCCCTTCAATAAACCTCATCAAGTGCAGACTGAGGGTGTCACATGTGTCCAAAAGAGGAAACATGGAGGATAATGTTATGATTATGATGTACATTTAGTACAGCATCAAATGGGACTGTTTTCGTGAGCTGAAATTGGACCAAGTGTTAAAAAGATCTGATCCCATGGATTAGTGTGATTCCTAATCATGGTAGCATGAAATGTTTTGTCATTGAACGGATGTCTGTGTACATGCGCCTTCAGATCCCACAACAAATGTCCTTGTGAAAGCTGCATATCTAATCAGATGTCTGATGCTTCATCACAAAAAGCCTGAATAAGGCGATGAGCCCCCGAACCGCAGAACATCATCCCACACATGCAGTTCATTAGAATCCAATTAAACATACTGCAGAGTGCGACAAATCCAGACACGCAGTTTTCTGCTTCACTAGAGGAAACGTGTCACAGCTGTCAGGTGAAAAACCTTCACACTGCACTGTTGTTTACTTACCAGTTTTCTTGTGTGACTGAAGAAAAAAAAATAATAATTAAAAGTCCATGACTGGACAACATATGTGTGACCCTTTATGTAATCACAACAAAATCTGATGTATAAGGTCAGTACTGCACATGGACCTGTAAAAAAATCAAAGACACAGTGTGCAGCCGGTGGCAACAACACTGAGGAAAGAGTATCTGACAAACAAGATGAGGTCAATATGTCAGCTTTAGTCATGGGTGACAGTTCATACAGTATGATGGTTAGTTCTTCTTGTATAGCCTAACATATAGTGTGCAGACAGTTTATATAATTTGTCAAAAAAAAAAAAATACAGAGGAAATGGATTTCAAGAGGACACTTAGCTACAGCACATGAATTTTCATCATGTTGCAAGTGCCAACAATCTGGAAGGTCCAACGTTTATGGAAATATATAAAAACATAAAAATGTATAACTTCTTTATTTCATTATATATATGAAAACCAAAATTAAAAAAAGAAAATTTACTGTGGGTGAAAACCTAACAGCTCATGGTGTCAGGGTTAGTCGAACCTCAGACTTCAGAGTGTCACATGTACCTCTACCTCAGACTCTTGCAGGTGTATTGATCCAATGATCTGAACATCCATTTTTTTTGTTAGCATAACCATTACCGTGTGTCGTATCTGGCCAATGTGTTATCAACCTAATGAGGCATTTTTCAGAAGGACATGTTAGAAGATCAATACCACTCTCATTTGTGTTTTACAAAATGGGTAAAATTGTGCAGCGATGGTGTTTTGTGTAGTTGTGTTTGAGCACCTAGTCTGGGTTGGAAACCCAGAAAACAGCAAAGACATCTCTTGTAGATGATGATGACTGCTTTTTTTTTATAGATAAATTCTCATCTATACAAAAACTATTTTCTTGTCTTCTCCTGTCTAGCAGATTTTACTGAAACTGCCAGCACATGTAAACATGGACAGACCTTTATGCTAAGCTAAAGCTAACTACTAATTGTTGTTACTGCAGACGCGAGAAAGGCATCATTGTTTTGAATAAGTGAAATCTGCATGTGACAACACAGAATGAATAAGAACAAAGCAGAAGCGGAGTGAGTAACAAAAACCCTGAGCAAATACATTAAACACATCTTTCCATCCTTTCTGCACAGTAGTAACTCTGCGTGCACCTTGCACAGCTTTAATTGATATGAGTATTTTCTAATTCTTTGTCTACGATAATGAATATCGAGAAGATCCCAAACTAATTTACTTAATGGCCCAGAAGGCAGATCAGTGATGGAGATACACTGTTATTGGTTCCTCTTTGTAATGACTTCCTCTATGTGAAAGAAACATGTTCTAGCATCCATCATCTAAAGGTGATTATCTTCAAATCCATCCGTCCCTGAGAGGGAAAGCTGCTTTACTGCTGGAGAGCAACAACAACACAGGGGATCTACTCCCTGCCCCCCCCTCCTCCTCCTGCACCCCCTTCCAAGTCTTGAAGTATTATTAGTCAGACACTTGGCTTCAGCCCCGACAACATATAGCAGCGCTCTGGCTTCACCTCGCTGAGTGATGAAGGGAGTGCTGGTGCTTCGTGAGCAGTTTAGATGCCGAGCTGCTCACGACCAACAAATCTACATGCTTTTTTTTTTTTTTTAAATATGACAGACTGCAGAGCTGCTTTTACACATATGGGCACTCTGAAGCCATATCCCTCTAATGTAAACCTTTTTCTCCTCACAAATCTGCCTTTGACTCCTCAGAGCTTCCCTCCAGCTTCATTACCTGCTTTACATCTGTATAATGTATTCCACAGCATCATACAGATGGGCAGGGAGTTTTCCTGACAGGGGGCCCTCTTGATCAAAACTGCTTTTGTCTGAACTTCACAACTGTTCTCCTTTGATCCGTGCACAACTAAAGGAGGAAGCTGGAAAGCTCCAGCTGAGCTAAAAAAAAAAAATTATTTTCTCATTTCTATAGTTGAATAAATCTTCACAAAGTAAGGGTTAAACCCAGGAAGGTATCATAGATAACAGGAAACCCTTATTTTGCACAATAAGGCTGTGCAACAGGGGACAGATTAAAAGCTATTTAATAATGCTGCATTGCAATGGAGTTTGCATAAACTGCTCCTGCTTACCATGGATTTACACTGCACTGACACCAGAAAGGATTGGTGGAGATATACTGTATTCTCTGTGCCTGTCTGTTAAAAACAGGTGGTTGATTTAAGCCATGAAGTGAGAGGGTTTTCCATCAGGGGTCTGAAACAAAGTTGGCAGCTTTGCAGTGTTTTTTTTTTGCAGACCTGCTGTGTCAGCATGTCTGCCTTTGTCTGTCTAACATTTATGAGAAGTTTCAAAGAAGAATTGAATTAAAATCATCAACATACTGACACCCACAGAACGATGAGATATTGTCTTTCGGTGAATCAAACAAGATGCTGAACTAGACTGCAGGATTGTTGTAAACATACGTCTAAATAAAAGTCAGAAACTTTCAATGAGTTTAAATTAAGTCAGCTCTGTCACATTCATAATGAAAACAGCAGCCTCTCACCTTCCTCAGCACTTTGAGCACTTCTCCCGCCTGCTCCATCTTCTGCTCCCGGAGAAGCCTCTGGATTTCCCGGACCCACGCCACCCGCCTGACATACGGGCTGTGGTTGGTTTTCCGCAGCATCCCTGGAAGCTTGTCGGACTTGAGCATCAAGGAGGTAAACAAGAAGTCTCCTCCGCTCCTGTCGCCACTTCTCTCGCTCTCCCCCGCAGCATCGCTCCTCTCGCTTCTCCTCTTTGACAATTTGCTGTCAAAATCGAGACTTCTCTGTCTGGTTAACTTAGAACCCATCACTCCTGAGAGGATGTGCTGCTGCTGCTGCTGCTGCTGCTGCTGGAGGTGTGAGGGATTTTACAACGCGCTGCCAAAACATCACACTAAACTTGGAGCGAGGTGTGGCGAAAATACACCAAAGAGTGTCTTCTTTTTTTTTCTTAAAGTTTGCAGGTTAAAGCATCAGCATAATAAAGATGACGAGTCTCGCTGTCGTCCCCCTGCCTGCCTGCCTGCATCCGTCCATGCACTGCCTGAACACTCTGGCATCCTTTGGTTTACTCGGAGCTGGTGCTCTTCTCAGCCAATCAGATCGCGAGCCTGCTGCACAGCTTGAGAGTGAGAGTCATGTGGGAAACTGTTGTGAGACTAGTTTTCATAAACACAACCTGTTTATATTTGTGGTGTGTGTGAATGTCTATAGATACTGTAGATGGATCGATATTCACTTTTTTTTTCCCCCTCACCTAATTATTCAGAGACAGATTAATACATTTCCAGTGGAGACAGGATGTGCTCCATTTAAACAGCAACCTGTGGGGACTAAAAACAAGAAGAGCCAAAGGTCACTTGAGGTTGCTCAGCTCGTAAAATATTCACCAATTTACACATTCTTCTACACATTTTATTCCATAATTAAGCAGTGACAGCTCTGGATATGAACAAAATAAGAAATTTAAAAAGAAAAAAATGGGAACTGTTGAGCATATTTCTGTCATATAACATGATAAAATACAATAAAAAGGGTGAGAGATGTGTGTCCCCATCACAGCCTCACTCAGGCTAAAGCTAATAGCTGGATCTGTCAGGATTTCAGGGATTCCTCTATGCACACATCTTTCTGAGGGCTGATGATCTTCTGTATTTGGGGTGTTTGGTGTGTGCCCATTTATCATGTTGTCAGTTCTCCGGTCTGTTGTTGTGCCCTTGTTTTGGCTGAGCGAGGCATTTCTTCTGAACTTACTGAAATGATGCAGGTTGGGTCAGGCCAAAATTCACAAGAGGATATTTAAGAAGTTTTTTGTTACTCCACAACATTTTTCTCCACCAAACAGTGACTGTACTGTGCTGTGATGTCAGAGTTAACAGGAGCATGATCTTCAGCTTCAGCTCTCATTCTCCCACTGTTCAGCTTCACAATGAGGAGCCCAACTCTTACCTGTTTATGAGAGGTTTACAGTCAGCTACACTTTGAGAGGAACATGGGCCCTGCTTTGAGAACAGTATCTGAATGTGTCTCCTCTTTATCAAATCACTGTTCCCACAGACTACAGGTAGCCTACATATTCCTGTGTGAACACCAGGTGATTTCTGAACATGCTATCACACTCTACTTCACCATATGTTTGCATCTGGATGCACGAATAAACTGCAGACGGTTCCCTTCTTTATATTTTATTTAGTTTAAACTGAAAATATGTGACTAACTATAGATGCTCAGCACTGCTCCGGGGTTTCAGCTGTGAAAACACAAACTGTCGGTGTTATCACAGCTGGAATTAAATGTCCAATGAAGAGACTCATTGAGGGCCAAAATTGCATAATAATACACATTTACTGCTTAAAAGAGGATTTTTTTTTTTGTCCGAACATGACATGTCTTTAAATAAAAGCAGGGTTTACCTGAATGAGCTCAACATCTGTATTTCAGAGGGAATCAACTTCAGGTCTCTGGTCTCCAGGGCTTTTCCTCTAATTGTATACGGACCACTCCGCCTGGAGCACCTTCAGGCAGTCTGGAGCTGAAACAAATTAGATTTTTGTGCACTTTGTTTTTTTCTTCTGTTGATAGGTGGAGCCACACTGGGAGTCAGGGGTGCAGAGGATCCATTTAAAAGGGTAGTGTATGGGGTTTGTGTTACCTGGGACAGCCGGTGTGGGGTCCATGTGTCAGAGAAAGCCATGTGCCCTGTCCCTGTTGCTCTCCACCTATTGGCCTGGCTGCTTATTTAACTGACCCTTCTCATCCAGCTCTGCACTCCTTCACACTGTTCTCCCTGCAGTTTGTTCTCAGTGTCCTTTCCTCCCCTCATGGCAGATGTGATCTTCTCCCTCGCCGCCCTGAAAGCCTTCATTTTCCTGGTGAGAAGGCACTTTATTTTCAAACTTACATATCAGAGGTTTTCTGAGCCATCATATATATGAATATATATATAAATAAAGCAACATTTATTTAAGAGCTGCTTTTGCATTAGAGCTGTGAAACAGGGCCCTGGTGTTGAATATACATGGAGTCATATGTCATCTATTTTGAATGAATCACCAGCAAACTGAGGCGAGTTCATCTTTTTCACAGATAGACAACCTTTCATCTGATGATTGCTTTTTTTTCTCTGTGGATATTAGAAAGTTAGTTTCAAATATTAGGTGTCTAATTATTTCAGATTAGCTGCTGTCTGTCTGGAGTCTGTATTTTTCACCTACAGCGATTACAGAAGTTAGGTGTTTTATGATAGGGTGGGTTAAAGTTTAATGACTTTGTGATAGTTACTTATTGAGAGAGACAGCAAGCCTATTACCTATCAACTGCTGCAGATTGTGGTGATTGCACACAGTGAGCGGAGCTGCTGAGGCCCCAGGAGGAATCAAGGTAAGACAGAAAGTTATTTCACATGTCAGTGACACTAAGTGACATCCAAGTGGTAAAATTTGGTGAATAAATGTAAAAGCATTTCATTTCAATTTCAACTAATTATATTTTCTCCAGTGAATGTGAAAGCAAATAGCTTAGTGTACAGTTGTTAGTATCACTTGTGTTGTGTAACTAAATCGATTCACATTCCTGTTGCGTAACATGATTTCCTTTGACGCTGTGTGACAGTCAGCTTTAGGAGTTTGGAGTCTCTTTTTTAAAATTATTATGATGTTTGTTTTATTGGCTGAAAAAAAACACAGCACTGTTTTTCTTTTATCTGTCACATTTTTAAACAAGCTGCCACAGGTACACTAACATAGAATATGTGATGTACTGATTTGTTTCTTCTTTCTTAAAAAATGAAGCTGTTCATGTCTGGATGTTTAATAAAATTTGTGGCACCGTAGCCCCTCCAAACACTCACATTACATAAGTTATACTCTTTTTTTTTTCTGTCCTTGAGCTTAAAATAACTCCACCCTGCTGACAGGTCTCACTCACGTTCAAGCTACTGCTCATGTGACACATTTTGCTCGTCTGTGTTACTCTGACATATCTCTCTTTCCAACACAGTTACAAAAACATAGCCCTCATCCAGGCATTTTGTCCATATTGAGGACTGTAGTGCATCCATTTTTTCTGTGGGAAACACTGGCAGAAAGGAAATTTTTCTGAATTAAAAAGCAGCTGTCACATTAGTGGTGTGAAAATAATACATTTCGTCCTGCACACCAATACATCATGTTTGTTTCTTTTGTCAGATAAATCAAATATTTGCGGTTCTCCAGCTACAAAAATGGTCAACAAGACAATAATTGTGGCGCTGGCGGTCTTGCTGTTGGCATCTGTTGCCACTTTTGTGGGTGTGTTTTTTGGTGTGGGGAGAAGGAAACCTGAGCAGACGTACTTTGAGGCAGCCGTGGCAGCAGACGCAGGGCCGTGTTCAGAAGTGGGCAGGTAAGAGCTGACGGTATACATGCAAACTCAGTACTTTAATTAAGCATAAGCTCTATTAATTTGTGTCTGCCTAAGACTTCTAAAATCCATCACTTCCCTCCCTGTGTGTGTTGAATTATGTTTTACCACAGGGACATCCTGTTGAAGGGGGGCTCTGCTGTAGATGCTGCTATAGCTGCTTTACTGTGCGCTGGACTAATGAACGCTCACAGTATGGGCATAGGCGGAGGGCTGTTCCTCACCATCTACAATGCAACAACCGGTACATTCACTCTCTCCTACAATATCAGTTCTTTACACACTTCATGGTTGACATTAAATTCATTCTGCAATGAACACAGGGACAGTTGAGACCATTGATGCCAGAGAGACAGCACCAAGAAATGCATCAGAGAACATGTTCGGGAACAGTACTGATTTATCACAGAAAGGTAACCTATTTCATCACATATCAAAATGAGCTACACTGTGAAAGAGAAGGACACTTTAATGGTGCAAAATGCCTTCAAATGTCTGAATAATGCATACATTCCTACTTGGTGGTTTGTAGGAGGCTTGTCCATTGCTGTACCAGGGGAGATTCGAGGTTATCAGATGGCACACCAACGACATGGTAAACTGCCTTGGAGGGACTTGTTCATGCCAAGCATTGAACTTGCAGAGAAAGGATTTCCCTTGGGCCAGGCGCTTGCTTCTGCTCTGTCCAGACACAAGAAAACCATTGTGAAGGATTCAGCCCTGTGGTGAGAAACAGCAACAAATAACTACTGTCTGATCACTTCATGTTTACTCTTAAGCCTCAAAAACACTCTTGTCTCCTTTCGTACAGTGAAGTGTTCTGTGGGAAAAATGGTGACGTACTGAAAGTAAATGACAACATTACATTTCCCAAGCTGGCACAAAGCTACAGGAAAATAGCTGAAGAGGGTCCAGATGCTTTCTATGAGGGGGAGATGGCTCAGAAACTTGTGAATGATATCCAGGCAGCAGGTAGGAACTATAAGCTGATCCTAATGCTCTGGAAACTTTGATCTGCATTACCAACATGGCTGATATGTTTTTGTATCCATGAGGCAAAAAAAGACTTTATATATATATACTGACTCTCTCTCTATATATATCTAATTTCCAGGGTAAAGAGGATTTGTACTACCAGTTCTATCCAAATGTGCATTCACAGTGTTTGTCAATCCATGTTTAGGCGGTATCATCACAATGGAGGATCTGAGGGATTATGTGCCTGTCTTAGATGAGAACCCTTTAAGGGTGAATGTGGGGGAGTACACCATGGCTGTTCCCAATGCCCCCGCTAGCGGCCCTGTGCTATCGCTGATATTAAACATCTTGAATGGTAAGCCTTGATGCTTTGTCCAAAAACCTCTCGAGTGGGTGAGATTGTGCTTTAATGTGAGCTGCCTTCACTTTGCCAGACGCTCTCGCAGAAAAGGACTCCACTGTGAGCCTCATGTGGATCGACTGCGCAGTAAATGCAGTCTCAAAATAAAAATGTTACCTGAGAGAAGCTTTGTAAAGCAGCTAGCTTCATATATGTGTGAGAGACTGTTATAACCGTGCACAACAATAATTAAGAATAGCTTTATTTGCAGCAAGTTGTTGTCATCAATACTTCTGTAGCATGGAGTGTTTACAGTGTATTCTGATATCAAGTTATTGATTGAACACAAACAGATGGAGCCTGAGAAAATGAGTGAGGTCAGTGAGGAAGTCACATTCACACAAGCTGAACGAATACAACAGTGTCATACAATGATAAATATCATAAACAGACACATTTTTTCGGTTAATGAGTGGCCATCACACAGCTAATGTTTCCTGGATGGACAGAAGAACACCGAGTCTTAAAATAAGCTAAAGCTAAAACCATGAGGGAACTCTCTGTTTCTTAGAGAATGACTTTTGTTTCATTAAAGTCATCAAGATCCAAAGATAATTGCTGCCTGTATCTTCACACCTGACGCACACCGAGCCAGCAAAGTTCGTGAAGATGTGACTCATCGAATCACTGCTGTACCTTGCTCATTTATCATTTTGCTCATGTAATCATATATCATTTCAGTGCACATCATTATCTGTCTAATTTTTCCACCCTTGGCTGGTCATCGATTTAAACATAACACAGCATGAAATCTGAACTGTTGGTCTGTGAAGACATGGTCTCTGTGTCGGCTGCTCAGGATTAAATGAGAAAGTTCCCCCTAAAGTAATTAATCTACCCAAACCTTTCCTTTCTCCTGACTGGCCACCCACTCACTGCCTCACACACCAACACTAATCTCACCAATTTACCTCTAATTGGACACAGTTGAGTAGTTGAAGCTTCATGCACACATATCAGTCAGTGGACAGAGTTTTCCATGATTCCTGCCTCTGTCTGACAGCTGAAACCCATCAAACCCAAACTCTCCAGTTACATAAGCTTTCCTCCTGTTTCCTTGTGTGGCAGTCGACACAGGCTAATGTCCATGGTCTGCTCACAAGCAGTTTTTAGACTAAATAAAAACACAGTAGCAGCCTGGGTCAAATCCATTTTGTCCGTCTGCTTTTGTACATAGACCTGAACAAATGAAGAAAGCAGAGGGAGGCTGTGCTTTGAATAAATTGGTCATGATTGTTTTTTTTTTTTTTACAGGGTACTCCTTCACTGCAGATAGTATGGCAAGCCCTGAGAAAAAGATCCTTACCTACCATCGCATTGTGGAGGCCTTTCGTTTTGCTTACGCAAAGAGAACCTTGCTTGGAGATCCAAAGTTCCTCAACATCACAGAGGTAAGCTCACATTTTTGGTGCGTCGCGTTTTCAGGTATATACAGTTTGACCTGAGCTGCTGATCACTGTTTTATTGATCAGACATTTTCAAATCTTTCTCTCCCTCAAAGCTCATCAAGAATATGACTTCAATGTCCTTTGCTGATGACCTCCGTCAAAAGATTACTGACAACACCACACATCACATGAACTACTATGAGCCAGAGTTTTACCTGCCTGAAAACCACGGGACCTCACACCTCTCTGTGGTCTCAGAGGATGGAAGTGCTGTGGCGGCCACCAGCACCATCAACCAATTGTAGGTCTCCTTAATTAAACAAAGTTGATCAGCTAACAGGATTATCAACATGGCTTTGTTTTCTTACAGTTTGGGCTCCAAAGTCATGTCAAGATCAACTGGGATACTTCTCAACAACGAGATGGACGACTTCAGCTCCCCGTTCATCACAAATGGATTTGGTGTGCCTCCTTCACCGAACAACTTCATCAGGCCAGGTAGGATTACAACCAATACACCCATATAAACACACACAAGAGGTGCTTAAAGCTGAACCACACATTGATTAGAGCTCACACAGATGTCCACTAGAAGTACTGTGACACAGAATAAAGACACAAACACTTGTTTTGTTTTGTTATAAGGGAAAAGGCCACAGTCCTCTATGTGTCCAGCCATCCTCCTTGACAAAAACAACAAAGTAAAGATGGTGGTCGGAGGCTCCGGAGGGACAAAAATCACCACATCTGTGGCTCAGGTCAGTGGTGTCAATTAATAAAACATACAACCATAGTGTTTGTTTATTAAGATCCATTGTCACACATAATGTGTGTCATTGCAGGTCATTCTGAATGTACTGTTCTTCAACATTGATTTGGACAAAGCTGTGTCGGACCCGAGGCTCCACAACCAGCTGAGTCCGAACGCCACTGTGGCAGAGCCTGGCTTTGACAAAGTGAGTGTCACAAACCACAAACAGCACTGATATATGTAACTAATAGCAGAATGGTGAGCTGTGCTGGGGAGACAATCCTTCATCCAAAAGCCCAGCAAACACTGAATACCTCAGCCATGACCAGCACCAAGGATACTGTTCATTATGTTCAGATGATCAATACAGCTTGTTTCAGTACTAGTATGCCAATAGTCTAATTTGTAGTCTGGTGAAAAACGGGACCATCGTGTGAATATTTTCTTTGTTTGTAAGAGGAAACTTTTTTTTGTAATTTACAAATTTCTTTGGCTTATAGAACATCATGGAGGGTTTGGCCAAAAAGAACCACGAGACAGAGTTCCTCAAATCAACAGGAGCTGTGGTGCAGGCGATTGTTCGTTACAACAATGGACTGCAAGCTCAGTCAGATCCTCGCAAGTGGGCGTACGCTGCCGGGTACTGAGATCATAAACACGCCTCTGATTATGAACAGAGAGAAGATTAGAAGCCTATTAAAGAGCCAACTATCAGCTGTTTGGGGCACACTGGTTGTGTGACACTTCATAACAAACAGTACCTGAAATGAGGAGTTTTTTTTTTTAATAATAGTTTAACAGTTGTTTTTGAAATATGAAAGCAAGTTCTGTGAATCTTTATTTGCTGACAAAACACAGTGTTCTGTACAGTCATAAAGGCATATCATTCC
>JAVQJX010147480.1:0-12443 GCA_036025115.1 Ambassis agassizii
TGTGTATGATAGATAGATAGATAGATAGATACTTTATTGATCCTGAGGGAGATTCAAGCATCCAGTAGCTTATACACACATTAAAGGTTAGTACTTAAGTATAGACAACATGGTAAAAAGCTGTTGTACACACATTGTAATGTCTACTCAGCAAGATGACACAGAAACACACTCTTGAGTTGGACTGAGCAGAGTCGTTATTATGGTCTATTTACATGTATAATGTGCAGGTGGTCCTCTTCTCTGTCACTGAGATGTGGCCACAAATTAAAAATCTACCCCACGGACTGACTTTAAAGTTGTTTTTAATGCTGTTTTTTTTTTGTTTATCGGTGTCTCTAATAGTCATGCGTGTGTTTTTCAGTTCCCAAACCTCTGGTGGAACTCCACGTGAAGCTGCTGAGAAAACTGGGCCGCTCTGTGACTACTGACCGCTGGGAAAAGTACCTGGCTAAGGTGAGCACGCTGTGACGCTGCGCCTCACCTCTCAGAGGAAATGTAAAATGTGTTGACCTTTGGACGCGCACTGCTCTGCTTCTCACAGGTTTGCCAGGAGTTGAACAGCACTTGGGCATGGGAGCTGGAACAGAAGGGCTACCAGGAGATGTCCATGGAGTGCAAGTCCTGCATCCTGAAAGTACGACACACTTCTTTCATTCAACATTTTCACACATCACTCCTCCGGTTTTCATGCATCTCCTCCTCTTCCTCAGTATCTCTGCGAGTGTCAGTTTGATGACAACCTAAAATTCAAGATGGTGGTGAATGACGAGGACCCAGAGAAGATGCGTCTGCAGCCTATAGGTCGGGACAAGCAGGGCTTGATGTACTGGCTTCAGCTGGACCAGGAGCAGAACATCCGGCTGTACACGGAGGAGCAGGACGATCTGGACGGATCCACCTGGAAGTGCATCGTCAGGTAGCGCTGTGGTCTGAGCGTGGTCCGTGTGACCAGCCCGGTTCAGAGTTAAAGTAGCATCCTCTGTCTTTTCAGGACTCGTAATGACCTAGCTGAGGCTCTGGACCTGCTGAAGTCACAGGTCGATCCAAACCATAATTCAGACCGGGACCAGAACCAGGCTGGATCCAGGAGCGGCAGCCCCACAGAGAAAGATGCAGGTGAGTTGGACAAAAGAGCAAGAGAGAGAGAACTTTTGATGGTTTCTACCCCTTCTTCTTTTCAATGTTTTTGTCACAATGTCCTGGCAGACGAGACGCTCGGAAACACTAAACCTTCCAAGACTACAGAGGAAGACGCTGACAGGAGGAAGGTCGACACAGTCTCAGAGGAGAAGCCCATGAAAGAAGGTCTGTAGATCCCATAAGGAACCACGATACTCACTACATGAGACGATTAATGCACCCAGTCTTCCCCTGAGAAACGAGTCTCGCCGCGCTCTGATGTCCGTCTGTGTGTGACACTTTTGTTTTTGTTTTGCAGCAGTAACGCACGAGCAGCCGATCAAGCAGGAGAACACTGACGCCGAGGTGAAAGAGGAGAAGCCCGACCACAAGCCGCCTGTCATCGATAACCGCGTGAGCACCATCACCACCGTCATCAAGTCTGAAGCGAAGGACGCCGCGGATCCCCCGAAGAACGCCGTGTCTGTCGTCATGGCGCCCGGCGTGACGAAACAGGAAGCGAACAAGGAGGAGGAAGCGGAGCGGGCGGTGGTCAGGAGCAACCAGCAGGCTAAGATACCACTGAAGAAGAGGGAGCTGAAGCTGTCGGAGAGTTTCCATAGCAACCACCATAACAACAGTAACAGCAGTAGTATTATAGTTTGCAACCCTTCAGTGATTCAGACCAAGGAGAGTCATGGAAGAGAGGGCAAGTTACCCAACTCACTGGTCCCGCCTGCTGCTCCGGCTGCCTCACAGCAGCAGCCTGTGGTCACTGTGTCGAGGCAAGAACTGACCAATGGGAGGACCCCGCTGCTCCTGCCGCACAAAGAGGGACAGAATGGTGTCATAGGGGTCATAGGTCAAGTTGGCGTCGTTGGTCATGTTGGGGTCATTCGCAGCCCGTCAGAGCGTCACAGGACCGGCCCTGCTGAGCAGCAGGAGCAGAACGGGCCGAGTTCAGAGGAGAAGGAAGCGGGCCGGCAGTCTGTGCTGGTGAGGAAAGCACCTCCTGCTCCTCCTGCAGCGATGGAGGCGCAGCCGGCTAAACCTCCACTGTCGTCCGTAAAACCTGAAACTACAGAGAGAAAGATGGATCCTGTCTGTGTTTCCTCACCATCTCAGTCTAAAGAGGAACCCAAGAGGCCAACGGGAGGAGACCAGAAGAGCAGGACAGAGGAGGAGTCGGAGGGGAGGAGCAGTCACCAGCAGGAGGATGACGAGGAGAGGAGACAGGCTGAGGGGTTAGGGAAGAGTGACGATAAAAAGACTGCAAGCACTTTAATACAGGTAGAGGCAGGGGAGGAGGAGGAGGAGGAGAGGACGGAGCAGCAGGAGGAGGAGGAGGAGGAGGAGGAGGTCAACGGAGGCCTGGCGGCGCAGGTGAAGGAGAAGGAGGCTGGGTGCGAGTCCGAGGAGAGGCAGGGCCCCCTGGAGGAGGCCTCCTCTGAGCTGCAGAAAGAAGGAATCAGGCTGAAGATCAAGATCCCTCCTCACCGCAGGAACAAGCTGAGAGGGAAGGGGGCAAAGGAGGAGAAGGAGAGAGAGCAGGAGGCGCAGGAGGAGGGGAGGCTGCTGAGGAGGTCTGCCAGGATTTGTAGGTGTGTATGAGATAAAGTTTGTCTGGTTTAATCTCATCCTCATCCACATTCAACTCATCTTCACCTTCTTTCTTGAAGATCATCTGCTTTGCCAACCTGCAGGCCAAGCTCGAAGGCAGCTGAGAGCCAGAAGAAGAAACAGGCAACGCCGAGCAGAACGAGGGACGAAGAGGAGGAGGAAGAGGAAGAGGAGGAGGAGGATGAAGAGGAGCAGAGCTCAGCTACAAAGAAAGACAGAAAAGCTGAGCCTGTTGGGCAAATGAAGAAAAGAAGGGTAAACGGTTTTCTCCTGTGAGAACAAATGTTATTTTAGATGATTTTTAAGCTCTTTTTCTCCTTCTTCAGGGTAAACGGAGGCATCGACGCCCCCGCTGGTCCAACATCCGCACAAAGAGACGCAAGCTGAACGAGGGAGGGGAGGCCGAGGACAGGGGGAGGAAACCGGGGGAGGAGGAGAGCGAGGCAGGCAGCGAGTCGGACGAGGACTCCTGTAAGTCGGAGGAGATTCCCAGCGAGGACGCCTGCTCACACTGCGGCCTGCCCAACCACCCCGAGCTGGTGAGAGCCATCGATATGACCAGGCAGAGTGAGAGACGTCACCTTTCCCTGGAGATTCACCTCCGTTTGTGTCCTCAGATCCTGCTGTGTGACTCCTGTGACAGTGGATATCACACGGCGTGTCTGCGGCCGCCCCTCATGCTGATCCCAGATGGAGAGTGGTTCTGTCCGCCCTGCCAACACGTAAGCTCCCTCCTAAAAGTTCCATGTTTATACATAAACCACAGAAGAAGAAGAAGCAGTTAAAAGAGGTTTGCGGGTTTGTTTTTTTTCTCGCCTTCAGAAGCTGCTGTGTGAGAAGCTGGAGGAGCAGCTGCAGAATCTGGACAGCGCTCTGAAGAAGAAAGAGCGAGCAGAGAGGAGGTAAAACACACACACACACACACACACACACACACACACACACACACACACACACACACGTTAACACTCATACTGTCAGACAAAAACCTGCCTGTCCTGGTGTGTGCAGGAGGGAGCGGCTGGTGTACGTGGGGATCAGTGTGGAGAACATCATCCCTGTGAGTACATCATGATGTGTTCACTTTCACACTGCTTTCACCTTCCAGTGTTTAAAATTTGTTGTGACTTGTCTCTGGAGGGGGACGAGGAGGAGGAGGAGGAGGAGGAGGAAGAGGAGAAAACGACAAAGAAGAAAGATCCAAAGAAGAGCAAAAATTTGGGGAGGAGGTCGACCAGAACCAGGAAGCACATCAGCTACAGGTGGGCGTGGCGTCTGAGCGATTTGATATTTAATCCAAAAAAAACGGAATGTAAACGCGTGCTTTGTTCCAGGTTTGATGACTTTGATGATGCCATTGATGAGGCCATAGAGGAGGACTTCAGGGACCTCTGCGGGGGTGAGCAGCCCGTCTGAACAGGTTTGAATCTGACGATGGAAGGGCAGCACTCTGATTACTTTCTGCTGCAGCAGGGCGCGGCAGAAACATCCTGTCAGAGGATGGAAGAGAGAGCCAGCGGCCAATCAGAAGCCAGACTGTTGCTGCCCGGAACAGGAAGAAGCGACGCCTCAATGACCTGGAGAGCGACAGCACGGCAGCCGAGAGCGAAGACGAGTTTATGCTCAGTAACAGGTAAAGCTACCACAATTCCCACAATTCTCTCTGCCTGCAGGCTGCCTCATTCCGTCCTCCTCTCACAGCTCAGAGGACGAGGAATTTGGTGCATCAGGGCCAGATGAGGAGGAAGATGAAGAGGAAGGTGTGGGAAGCGATGTGGGCAGCTGGGACAGCGGGGGACGCCACAGACGGGTGCTGAAGGCGACGGGCAAACACAGACCCAACAGGACCCAACACAGGGGAAGGAAGCGGCTCAGACGGCGGCGGAGACGCTCCTCTGAGGAAGAGGAGGAGGACAGTGAGGAGGAGATGGGTGAGGACAGATTTGACACGGTTTTTATCGTCTCTTATCTGGCAGATTATCTGAGACGTGTCTCTCTACCCCCACAGACTCTGATCAGTTCAGTGACATGACTGACAGCGATGCTGACAAAAAGAGGCGGGGCCTGAGGCGGGGCCAGCGCCAGCAGGTCAACTACAGAGAGACGTCGGAGTCGTCGGACAACTCCGGCACCAGGAAGAAAGTGAAACCCCGCGGCAGACCACGCAAGGAGCGTCTGTCCAGCGACTACAGCGACGGTGTGTCACCAGTTTGAACAGAAATGTCTTCTTGTTTTTGTTCAGGAAGTGAATGTCTGTCTTTTGCCCTTCAGTGTCGGCTTCTTCCAGAGACACAGAGGAAGAGGAGGACTACGAGGATGAGGAGGAAGATGGCCGAAGGAGAGCTAACAGGAGGAAGGGTGAGGATGAGGACCTTCGCAGACACAGGAGAAGAGAAAAGAGGAGGAGACACGAGGACGAGGAGGACGATGAAGACAGAGGGAGGCGGCTGAAAAAGAGACAGGCGGAGAAGGAGGCGGACACGCGGAGGTCAAAGAGGACAGACAGAGACGAGGAGGACATGGAGAAGATGGGCAGGGGGAAGAGGAGGGAGATGCTGTCGGAGCAGCGTCGCAAACGGCTCGCTCAGATGTTGAAGAAGCGGCGGCCATCGACGGAGGACGAGGATGAAACGGAGGACTCTGAGTCTTCATCGGAAGAGGATCGTCCAATCCGCAAAAGACTCAACCGCATAGACTCTGATGATGACGAAGAGGACGAGGAGGAGGAAGATGACGGAAGGCAGAAGGTGAAAAAGTCTTCAGGAGGAGAGAGGAGAGCAGACAACAGGAACGACAGCGACGCTCAGGAAAAGGGGAGGGGCCAAAGCCTGTCTCCATCACACGGACATCGGACCTCCAGAGGCCCAGCGAAGCCTGGGGCCGGAAGTCCTACTGTGCCCAGAGACAGTGCAGGCTCAGGCAGGGAGGGCAGGCACAACGGCCCCTCACATCAGGAGGAGGAGGAGGACGATGAAGAAGAAGAAGAGGAGGAGGAGGAGGAGGAGGAAGAGGAGCAGCCAGACTCATTAGACTCAGTCCAGAGCGGCGTGCAGTCATGATGGCTTCTTTTAAGTTTTTCACCTACAGACCAGCTCAGAATCTGGACCCTGCCCCTTCCTCCCTGCTCCTCTTCCTCGCTGTTGTATTGTGGTAGAGTGGTGTCCACCATCACACGTCTCAGCATCACCATCACCTCGGTAACAGCCAGCCGGACCAAACAGCAGGACTGGCAGCACTCGGACACCATTTCCCAGAGTTCTCTCTTACAGTAGATTCAGCAGGAGTTTGTTTGTAGTGTAGCCTGAAGCACTTCATCATTCTCATAGCACTTAAAGGAGGAAGGCAGGGAGTCGGTGTCACAGCGAACACTTCAGACACAAAACAAATGAATCAGAAAGTGTTGGCTCCGCCCACTCCCTGTCTGCCGCTGGGTTCACGTGTGCTGTACATACTTTGCCTGTGCGCTGTCTCTTGTAAGATAATAGATGTTCTGTTCTCTTAGTCTTCTTGTAAAATATAGTGTTATATTTTCTATATGAAGGAGAGAGAGAGACGCTGCTGCTGAGTGTCGATTGACCATCCTCAGCTCGTTTCGTGCGGCCTGTTTGACTGGTGTTTGAAACAAGACCGGCGGTGGAGACAGCCGAGCGCTGCTTTTAACCATTTCCTGTCCTTCAGCTGGGTGTTTAAAGGACGAACACGTTTTTTTTTTTTTTTTGTTCTCAGCTTCTGGATCACTGTGGGGACTTAACGGCTCCATTAATCATTCCCTGTTCAATCAGGCATTACTGTCTGGCCTTTAAAAACCTGACTTTATGTCCTGTTTAAAATTAGGATTGTTAATTTCACATTTAGAATAAAAATGCCCTCAACTTTTATTTTGAAAGGAAACTTGGTTGTAAAGACGTTCATCAGAAAGTTGGCGTTTCAGGTGATCAGCAGTTCAGTATGTTCAATATGCGTCGATGCTAACGGCTACATGCTAGCTCAGCAGCTTCCGGTTTCCTCTGACCTGATTGGTTGAATATATACATATATGTAGAAGAAGAAACATTTTGAGGGTATACTGTCCCTTTAAATCCAAAAGTTCCAAAGTTTGATTGGCTGAATCCGTCCTCCTTTTCTTCCTCTCAGCTCCACTTTAAATCAATAAAATACAGGAACCGTGTGCTCAGATAGAAACTTAAAGTGTATTTTTATATCTGTCGGAAAATCGTCGACATGAAAACACACAAAACAAACTGAAGGAAGAAAAACAGTTTTCATTTTTTTCTATTTTTAAGCTGAATTCTTGCTGCCTGTGCGAGCGTCTGATATCAGGTCAAACCTCTGAGACGAGCGTTCTTTGACTTTATCCTGTATATTCACTTTAAAGGACATATTGTAATGATTTAAAAAAAAAAACAACACCAAGAATCACAGATCTGTAAATCTGGAAAATGTTTGCATCAGTTAGAGGAAGCTCGATGGATGGGTTCAGGTCATGCTCGCTCTCTGCTCGTTGGAGGCAGATCTAACGTGTGTTTTAAGCCAGCGGTCCAAACAAATTCCACGGAGCCCTGAATCTGTTTTAAAACGTCTCAAAGTGGCTCCTTCCATTTCTCTGTTGTACTGTTACTGTAGTTCTGCTGTAACATAAATGTTTTCTAAGTTATTAAAAACTGACATCCAGGCATCTCCTCAAAAACACACACACCATCTGCGAGTCTTTTTTTGTTTGAGTTTCTGTGGGACTCATTAAAGTACGGAGGCCCATGAGGGTCACAAACAGCAGAAACATTCATCATTATATTCACCTGTCCATCCGGGGACGGAGCAGTCCAAGCAAGACTTCCTTGTCTCTGGACACTTCTTGTAGCTTTTCCAGGGGGAATCTGAGGCGTTCCCAGGCCAGTTGAGAGAGACAGTCTGTGGTCTTCCTCCCAATGAGACATACCTGGAATACCTCCCCAGGGAAGCATCCATAACAGGAAGCCCCTCAGCTGATCTGTGGAGGAGCAGCAGCTCTGCTCCGACCTCCTCGCCCCGTCTCTACGGGAGCGCGCAGCCACATATTAAAACAATTTAAGCCTATATTATATATCGTTGACACATTTTAGCACATTTCACGAACACAGACGTCAAAGTTTGACGTCCAAACGTGAAAAAAAAACAGCAAAGAAAACAAATGTTTTAAAGTAAACTTTATTTGTTCTGACCTTCAGAACATAGAAACGTTTAGAGAGACAGGATACGTCTTCTGTATCGATAAAAATTTTGGTGCAAAATGAACTTTGACACTCATGACCGCTCTGCATTAATATTGGCATCAATAAATGACGGGATAGTATCATCGTCATTCTACTGTAAACACAAATCAGGAGGAGCACAGCGCCGCCTGCTGGCAACTGTGTTTTTAGTGGCACTGATAAGACACTCACTGAGCACTTTGTGAGGAACAAGAGACACAAACCTGTCAACAAGTCCTGGGTTAACCTCTGCAGACCTCCACCAGGAAGGTGCTGAAAGGGGGTGGGGCATCCAGACCAGGAGCCTGAACCTCCACACCTGGATCAGTCTGGAGGAGGAGCCTGTCCTTACTCCACCCACCCTATGGATGGAGGACTCACTTCTCATGAACAACAACAACCTGAGACCAGCCTCAGACCTGCAGCTGCTGATCTTCATCATCTGTTTCTGCAGATGATGATGTCCTCCTGCTGTTCAAGAGTCCATGAAGCACAATTTATTTTAATTTATTTTAAAAAAGTGTGTGCTCAGTGAATGGACAAAGACATTTCAGTGGTTTCAATGGAGAACAGCTCGACACACCAGCAGTGTCAAAGTACCACATCAGTGAAGACACACAAAGTGGATCCAGGTGGAGCTGAAGAGTCTGTACACTGAACGGAGCTGCTAAACCGTACAGTGATTTTTTCATATTATAACACATGCACATACTGGCCTTTGTATTGACAGATGAAACCAAGTTTATCTCATGATCTAGTCTGCATGTTTCCCTCCATAACAATCAGACAGCAAAGATTTCTTTTCTTGATTTTGTGGATCAGACACTTTCAGTGGATCTGGATAACTGTCCACAGCTGAAAATAAGTAAACAAAAGGCTGAGACGATAAAGAGCTTCAAATACAGTGCACTGTTGTCTTTGGATTGAGATTCTGTGATTTGTAAACGATCTCACTGTGATGGAAACTTGCAAAAATATTTAATGTCTCTGAATGAATCTGAAACAGTGAGTCTGTCCACAGGTTATATGAAATAAACTTTAATTTGTTTAGATTTAAATAAAGTTTTAAAGAAGTAAAGGATATAAAATAAACTACACTAGATTAAGACAGATTAAACCAGTTGATAATCTGATCAGAGGAAACCTGAACATGTGTAAACGGTTCCTCTCACAGCTGGTTTAAATCTACACTGTGGAGTAAACATGGCCGCCGTAAACGTTATGACACCTCGCCTCAGATGCTGGTGAGCACCGAGCTGGTCACTATGGATACAGTGAGGGTACCGGGGAGGTCGTTGTCACGGCGATCCCCCTTGTCCCTCAGGTGGAGCGTCTTCTGGATCTGTCCCTGCTCAGCAGGAAGCGTCACCTGACCCAGGAAGGAGTCCACCAGCACGTTGTGGTTGTAGATCTGACAGACACACGGTGTTTAGATGAGACGGCAACACACATTTTCCTGTATGAACACACACACACACACATACCTCGATGCTGATTGGTTGGTTGGTTTTCTTCCTGTAAAAAAGGCCTTTGGTGTTGAAGGCTGGGCTGCGAGTGTTTTTATGGACCACAGAGCGAACCTTCTCTCCTTCGCAGCGGATGATCACATAAGGATCTGACACTGATGAACATAAAGAAGGATGTCACTGATGTTACAGCAGGGGGCAGCACTGCAGCCATTTAGAAAGTTCAATATCATCAAACTTTCATGTAAAATAAAACAAAAAAAAAAAAAAAGAGATCGTCCACCTCCGTCTGAGTCTTGTCCAGCGAGTCCGTCGGCCTGCAGGACGTGGACCTGAGTGACCAGAGAGGGATAACCACACAGGCCAGACCAGCAGGTCTGAGGAGGCTCATGCAGAGTCAGCTCCCTGCAGCACAGAGAGGGGAACTCATCAGCGGAGTGTTTACTGGTGCATTAGTGCAGGCATCAAACACAAATAGCCATAAAAACACAACGACTTCAGGAGAACAGGCAGTGCTAAAATGCTAAAGCTATTCCAGGTTTTAGGGCCCATAGTGTAAGTACACTGGTTGAACAGTTTCGTACTACAGCTCCCAGCATGCAGTGTGCAGTGGTGCAAAATCACTATAATATCAAACACGTTATTTGTTCGTCCGTACTTGCAGTTGGAGGGGACGTCGGTGAAGACGCGCAGCAGGAACTCTCCCTCCAGGCCGCGGTCGAAGGTGGTGGGTAGGATGACGTAGCGGCCCTCTGTGAGGTCGATGCGCAGGAACACGGACCTGGAGTTGATGTAGATGCTGCCGCCGACCTTCTGCTGAGTCGAGTGCATGCGGTAAGTCCTGTTCAGCTCCACCTGAGCACAGAGAGGCGATCAGCACACACACTGACCAAGTTACACACACACACACAGTGAGCGTACTCTGTGTATGTCGAAGCCAATAGCCAGGTTTTCTCCTCGTCCCTGTTTCAGTCCAGCTCTGCGGTCTTTCTGCTCCAGACAGATCAGAACCTCGTCCTCAGGCTTCTTCACGTCAAACACATACTACAAAAAACACACACACAGTCAGAGTCCATTCATTTACTGAATAAATGGATAAGAGAGAAGAGCACCTGTGGGTTTTGGAAGAAGGAGTCCTTGTTGTTGGTGCAGCCTCCGGCTCTGTTGAGGAGCGGGTCGTCATGGCGACGCCAGGAGCCCAGCATCACGGCCTCCTCCCAGGTCTTGTGGAAACTCAGGTAGGAAGTGTTGATGAGACGACACAGGATGAGGTCTGTGAAGTTGGCGATGAAGTCGTCGAAGGTCATCCTGCAGAGAAAGGTTACTGTAGGTCACCACGTTCGCCAGCAGGTGGCAGCGTGGCACTAAAACTCACCAGAACTCTCCGTCGTCCTGCACAGTGACCCCCATCCTCTCTCTCTCACTCTTACTGACTTTTTTCCACTCCTCAGAGCTGCAGACAGACAGACAGACAGACAGACGTCAGTGAGGATCCGTTTCCGTTTCCGTTTCCTCCTCCTCCTCCTCACCTGTCGCTCCAGGGCCCATTCCACTCCCTCTGTCCCCAGGGGTTCCTCATGCGGATCATGGTGAGTTTGTCCGACCTGAAGAAAGCCAGCAGGCCGTGCCCCAGCCTCACCCTGCGGACGTCTGTCACAGCGTAGGCGTGGCCCTTCACCAGGCCGCACGCCAGCCGGGCCTCCATGTCCTGCGCTGTGGTTGCCTGGACGACAGAACAGAGCAGTTAGCACAGCTGACCCACAGTGAGCCACGGCGGCTCTGTCTGCCTCCTCACCCGGATGGAGCAGCTGATCAGGCCTCCTCTGTTGTGAACTTTCAGGACTCTCTCAAACAGTTCGTTCCGTTTGTCTTCGTCCTCTTTGAACCCGTTCTCCGTCAAGTCCATCGGCTCCGACACGCCTCCGGTGAAATCCACCAGAGCGTCGGCGGTGTTTCCTCCATCCAGAGCTTCATAGCACCCACAAATCCTCCAAAACACAAACAATCAGTTAGTATAGTACCCTCTGTTTGAGTTGACACAATAAAACTTGTTTGGTTCTTTAGTAAGAAGCTGAGACAGACAGGTGTGTGGAGACGGACTCCTCTGGGAGATTCACTGAAAAGGCGACTGAAGCATCCAGCCAGAGAATTTTAACAAGCATTATTTCTTTTTTCCTCTGTTCCCTTTAGTGGTCGCCACAGTGAATCATCTGTCTCCTCCTAAATCTGTCCTCTTCTCTCACACCATCTAACTCCATGACCACCTGCAGCAGAACCTATAAATAACTTAACAAGTGTTCACACAGACTGACATGTCTGTTGTGATAAATCTCTCATCAGCTGTCATAAGTTCTGTCAGGGCGTCGCTAACATCCAACCAACAAGCAGGAAGCTCACAGCCTGAGACTCCTCCCACCTGTTATTATCATGATCATATTGACTCACTTCAGGAGACAGCCTCAAGTGGACACTCAAGGAACGTGCATGTTGCATGTCAAACCTACATGATGGATCGAACCCGGTCTCTCTGAGACCGAACAAACTGTTGGCCTCAGTGTATCAGCGCACACACACATACAGTCTCTTACTTGGCGTAGGCCTTCTCCACCAGCGCGCTCCAGAACTCGTTGCTGTCGTTGGAGTGGCAGTACACCAGCTCTCCGTTCACTGTGGGCAGCCGGTCGTCGATCACCACGTCCACCCACTGACCAAACCGCCAGAAACGGAAGTGGAAGATTCCGGCGTAGGACTCTGGTTTGTCTTTGTCCCACTCCTGGTCCTTCCAATCTGGAATCACCTGGAAAACAAAAGAACACAGACGATGCGGTTCAGTCAGGTTTCAGTCCGGTCTGTGTGCAGAGAAAACCTGGACCCAGAGTTTCCAGTTTTCCTGCAGACTGCTTTAACTTTTCTTTGTTCAGGATTCAGACACACTGAAGCATCAGCATCATACTGCCACCACCGTGTCTGACTGGATGAACCCTGTTCTGTCTCCTTTCTGTCTCCA
>JAVQJX010147525.1:0-10444 GCA_036025115.1 Ambassis agassizii
TTTAATAATATCAACTGTAGTTTCCCCAAGTGACTTAATAGTCTCACCTTATTGGTTATTACTTTTAAATTCAATGCAACAGATGATGTTTAGTGGTCTGAGCCTATGACAAGAGTCAATGAAGACTTAGTTTAAACTTCACCCTCCATTACTTTCTCTCTGCCCTCATGTGGAACCAGAAAGCATTTTCATTCGGGGTATTAAAAGTGGAGATTTGGGGGAGGGGGGGCAGCGAACCCCGCCAGACCTAATTAGTAGCCGCTTTCTCTCTCTATTAAACAATGCTCCTCTGAATTATCATCAGGGGATTGTTGCTGTTTCTTTTTTCAACCTTCCCAGATATTCTCCCTCCATCTTCTTCCACTTGCATTCATTCGCCTTGTCTCCTCTCCCTCTATCTCCATCCTTTGCCACAGTTCCTCTTAGCCTCCTGTGCTAAAAATTAATGTCCCCATGCGCCATTTGCAGTTAAGAAAAAACGACAGAGGCTCGGGCTGCAATGACGGCTGTTCTGCTCTGTTAAATTTCTAATTAAATATGTGAGGTAGGGGGAAGCCATGACAGGAGAGAGGAGGAGGAAAGAGAGGAGAAATTGGGAGAGGGATGCCATCAATGCAGAGTGTAGGAAGAGGGTTGAGTCACATCTCACTCTTCCAAAATGTCCATGAAAGTATTGATGTTTCATCTTCAGCAACATACACGACAGCTGCATGACAACAGATTACTCATTAAATGAAATATTTGTGTCCCTTTTTTTCCTCTGTCTTTGCCCACACAGCTCGTATAGGAAAAATGAAGAGGAGGAAGCCTGAGGATGGGGGCCAGGTATGTCCGCTATGCAGTGCCCCATTGGCTGGGAGCGAGGAGGAGATGAGTAGACATGTGGAACAATGCCTGATCCAGGTAGTACAATAGGGGCCCTGAACCCTGCCTACCGCCAGTCGGACCTTCTCTACCAATCACCTCTTAACTTCCTGTAGAAGCTGTAGAGTCACCTGAGTTCTTGTAGACATTGACACTTAATTTCCTTTACATGGCGGTATTGCAGTCACATCATATTGGATTAACTGTCAAAAGGACACTGAAATATTTATGCAATTGGTCTCTCTAAAGTTTGTCCCATATGACATGGTTGCATTGTATCCACTGGCATGTATAGTGACGGATAATCTTCCTGTAGATGTAGCCTAAATAAAAACGTCTTTCCACTCCTCACGTCCTATCTTAGGTATGGACAGTGCTCCTCCTTTCCTAGGCTAGACAAATCATCACCACTAATCACCTCCTCACTTACTTCTGCCCATTACATTAGCTAGAGACACTAATAACCTTTATTTTCCACTAGCACGCTTTAGGTGTTCCAGTACTGTACCACACAGTGGGTGCTGTTTGTAGCTCAAATGTACCACAGAGCAGGGCATGCAGTTGAAACACTGATAATGTTGCACAAAGAAAGTGATCAGGTCCTTTACCAACGGTAAACTACTATTGGGAAACAAAACTATCAGCATTTTCTTTCTGTGTGGTACTATACAGGTAAAGCGTGCTATTGGTGTCTTTAGGTTAACCACCACGTTAACCTAAAGAAGTAAAATTGAGTACACTTGTTGAAATCTATTTTTCAAAATTACAGTACTTTGAAAATGCGTACCCTTGTCTTCTGTGATTTAACTGTCCGTGTGTGTTTTGTGTCAGCGTGAGGGTGCCTTAGGTGATGATGACTCTCCAGATATGGATGGAGAGAATGGGCGGGGCTTTGAAGAGTACGAATGGGCGGGGCAGAAGAGGATCAGAGCTACAGCTTTGCTGGAGGGAGGCTTCAGAGGTACGAACACACACACTCAAGAGTTCAGTGCTGGTATTATTTCAGAGTACGACTTCCTGTTGACAGGTAGGTTGTCTGTCCTCTGAAGCAGCAGTTTTGTCAATACTGTGGTGATGTAGATGCCGAGTGTGCTTGTTTGATGACTGGCTGACGGTCATGCCTTCAAGGTGAAGTCCAGTCACAACAGATTGTGTTCTCTCTCACTTGTTTTTGCCTCTTCCTTTGTTCCTGTGCTCATCCATCATTCACTGCGCTCCTGTCCACTGTGAGCACTGTTAGTTCTCTGAGACCAGGATTGAATGTGACCAGGGAACTGTAATGGTTCCAGCGGTCTGGTGGCAGTGCGGTCTGGCCCAGGGTCAGCCTGGCTCAGCTTGGCTCAGCCCCGCACAACCCTCTTAGCAAGGGGAAGGAAAACACATTTAGCTGGGCAATTGACCCACTGGTCACCACTCTGTGTGCTTGCATGTGTGTGTGTGCCTGCCCAGAAATGCAATTATAGAACTGGATGGGAGAGCTGGTCACTGGGGAGCACAGCAGCAGCTCTGTGACACTACACACCTACAGTGCTCCCACTTAGCTCTCTGCCACCTTCTCTCGGTTTTCCTCCATGGAAACAACTTTTTTCAATGCTTGGAAGAGGTTTTGGGATTTTAATGTAGGTAAAATTACATAAAACAAGCAGATTCTGTGTTATTGGTTGTGCAAACAAGATCTTTATGATTTGTTTTTTGGTTGTTTTGGTTTGCTAGGGCTGCTGTTTTTAATACTCTTCTGTACATTTGTCTCCAAAATGCCCTTAAATAGCAAACAAATTGCTAATTAAGTTCCTAGAACCCAAAGGCATAGCCATAAATTCCAGAAACATTGGAATTATTTTCATCTTTTTTCATTCTTCAGTTTGCTGTCATATTTATATTTGAAGGATCTAGAATCAAACTATACTGAGCACAATATAATGAATCAGTATCACATTATTAAACTTATCTGCTTTAACATAGTCTTTAAAGTTAATCTGACTAAAACAGGATTTTTAGTGTGCTCCACACTGGCTTCCCATTGTGTCCTTGGTGGAGTTTCTGTGTAAAACAGGCAGAGACAGGCAGTTGGAAGCAGGTCTCTCAGATGTGCACAGAAGGAGGTAAAGAGTTGTTGCCATCTGTAAGAGGCTCTTTCAAACTCTTTTGGCTCTGCTTCTACTTTCATCTGTCCCCTCTTCCTGTTTGCCTCCTTCCCTCAATGTTCGATCCGTTGTTAAACACACACATGCTGAGCCTCACCTGCCTCCCTCCCCTCGCTGAGAGAGGAGACAAGACAGATCAATGTTGAAGTCTCAACTAAACCGCGACAAAGTGCAGCTCTCAAAGCGGGAGGAGGCTTCCCCACACGTCCATCCATCTCCCAGACGTTCCTTCCATCCATCCATCTCGCTTTCACGTCGTTAAAACGAGCAGACACAGGACCCTTCTGCCGAGCTCTAATAGGGCGCCTTGTGATGTGGCATAGATGACTGAGGTGGCCTGGGGAGAGCAACTTGAAACGCACACACTTGGCAGAAGGCTCAGAAGGTGGATTTTGTCTTGAAAGCTCCTCAGTGGTTCTAACACACGCTGCTGAATCCAGCAGGCTCTCAAGAGCCAGCAGCCAGGCTAGACGGATATAGAGACATTGAGACGGGGGGGGGTTCTCCTCAGCTGGTGAGATGAAGAGACGGCCTATTCCTCTGTGAAGTGCCACTATCCTTGCCTCCCTTTGAGAGCGCAAGGAAGAAAGGCAGGGGGACGAGCCCTTTCAAGGGAGAGGAGAGGAGAGGACAGGGAGAGAGGGGAAAAAATCGAACAAGATCATTTTATGATTCAGCTCTGTGTGAGTGAAGACTTCCCTGTGTCTCAAACCAGCTTAGCACTCTTAAAAGCCCACACATAGCACAGACTTCCACAGACCTAAGTCAGGTAGCTGCTTCCAAACAGGGACAGCATCACCTGGATATGTTTGTGGATCTTGGCATAACTGTTTGCTGGAACACATCCGCAGAAGTCTGAAAGTATGGAAAACATATACTTACAAAAATTAATAAGTATGATTTTGAATTATATCATACAGGCAGAGTGTAGCAAGTAGGGCACAGAATGATGTCTGGAAAGGAATGTTATTTATATGTCACTTCTTTTCATTCATTTTGCACTATTAAGATGGAAAAGATACTTCAAGTTTGGAGCAAGGTAGTTGATGTGGGAGTTGAGCTGCAGACAGGGAGGCCAGCAGACAGATCCTGAGGGTTGATATGAGGCTGTCCTGAGAGACTTTGGAGGAGAAGAGGGGGATTATTGCGAGTTGAGATGGCCCAGAGGGATTGAGAAGAGGAGAAATCTCTGCTTTGTAAATGGACTTCAAAGATGACGTCTCATGTCTTTGTGTCTGTGTCCCTTTCTCCATCCCTCTCCCCCTCTCTGACCTGTAAATGGCAGAAAGATAGTGCGATGACCTTTGACATGCCTCCTCCCTGCTTCTTAGGGGTCTCGATAATTGCTATGGTAACAGGATGTTGCAGAGGTTGGTCGATTGGTTGAGCCAAGCTGCCAGTAAGCCTCATGAGTCCTTTGATCCTGGTTGCATGTTCACATCTGCACTTGTAGCCTTGTTGCAGTGACACACATGGAAATTGAGGGTCTCTTTTGTTGCTGTTGTGAGGCATGTTAAAGAATCAGTGTTATTCAGCAGATGGTTAGATAATGAGAGACCAGGATGGCCATGTAGAAATCGGTGTGCATGTATTGATTCACCTTATTTAGCCGAGAAGAGAGGAAACAGGGACTAGTATGGAAAAGAAATAAAGAAGGAAGGGAAAGGGATGATAGGTGCAAAAGAAGGAATGATTATGCAAAAGAAAAAGTAGAAAAAGGGTGAGGAAAGGAGGGATAAAGAGAAAGGATGGCGTGGAGGGAAAAGGGAAGGGGACGTCAGTGCATAATGTGAGTGAAAGGCAGTTAGAGTGGGGCTGACCTTTCCCTGGCCAGATTAGATTGGCCTGCCAAGACTGCTTAGAGGAACAGATAGAAGCAGCGGGGACACACACATACAGAGCAAACAGCTCACACATGCACTCACAGTCAACGTACACATGGACAGCATGTATACACACCAATCAGGCCACATGAAATCCAGTTTTGAATTTTGTGTTCATGAGGAAAACGGATCCCACCAATTATACACTACACTGTATGTTAGATATTAAATCAATGACATCATACCAATCAAGAGGAAATCAGATCAAATTACATGCTAGGATATGCTTATGCTTCATTTTCCAACCTAAATATGAAACCACCTGCTTTGAGCCTGCCTCCATGTCCACTTCTTGTTGTGACCACACAATCCATAACTTGGTTAGATTATCCCCTAACCATTGCAACTCACTAAAACACACCCATAAACAATAGAACATTAATGGACTCAAAACTTCTTGTCATCTAACTTCCTTCTACTGACAGTCACTTCTTCCCATGACAGTGTTGCATAGTAGAGGTCAACATAGAATGGGAATATTATGAATGCATTGTAGAATATGTGCAACCGAGTCCAGTTGACTAAAGTGGTGTGTGGCAGAAGACGAAGGTCGGTGCTATATTTCAATAATTGATGGAAGACAAAACTTCCCTACATCCTTAATATAGCAGAATCAAATTGCTGTATATGAATCTACTTTTTGCTTTTTGTTCAGTATTAGTGCTTAGAATTCAAGCATATTTAATCAACATAAATAAGACTTAAATGTGGCTTGTTTGACAGTCTTCCAACAAGACTTAGTAGCTAAGCAGATGGCTAGACTTACACTGCTCAGCCATTGTTCCCATATGTTCCCCTCTATTGCTGAGACCAAATAAAAAGTAAAAGGTCCTTTTTATTTGATCACTAAAAACCATGGACCCGCTGTAAAACTGGTTAGTATTGGTGGTGCATTTTATCGCAGAGGCTTACAGTCGGTTCATACACAATTTTTTTCAGTGTTAGGTGGGAGGAGAAGCAGCAGCAGATGTTGGAATCCCAGAAAAAACCTCAGAGACGAGCCCTAGTGGCTGATTTGCACTTTGACAAAGACGCCATAGTGTAGAGAGATACAGGTAGTGCACTGAGAACAACTGTTATAGGAAGTCTAGTATTGAGACTCACACTGGGACAGGCGGGTTAAATAAGATGGCTGTCAACTGTGTCTGGTCCCCCACAGACACACACACAACACACTAGTCCACCTGAGAGCTTGTAGAAATTGGAATAGGTGTAAATAAGATGGCTGTCAGGGCTGTCACTGGAAGACACACACAGACAGCTTCAGACTCACACACACAGTTCCAATAGTCAGGGTCTAAGTGACATACACACTTGAACACTCATACACACACACACACCTACCTACCTTTGCGTGGTAGATAGACATGGTGTAAGTGACAGGTAGACTGACTCACACTCATGCACACAAACACACACACCTTCAAGGGGTTGGAGAGACAGGGCCTAAGTGACAGAAGGACAGACAGTCTCAAACAAACATTGAAGAGACAACCCTAAGTGATGGACACACACACATAGCCGGCTCTGCGGTTAAGTGGAGCTGAAGGGAGCAGTCAGGCAGTGGTAAGGGTTTGTCTGAGCGTTCATCACTCGGTTTATAGAAGTGCCACTCACACACACACACACACACACACACACTCACACTCACACTCTTTCTCTCTTTCTCAGAGATTGATGGGTAGGATGTCAGTCTCCATCAGTCTAGCACCGGTCGAAATGCTGTCTCTTTCCTCACCTTCTTGTGTCTGACCAGATCTTGCTCTTTTTCCTCACCCATCTCCAGGTTGTCTGCAAATGTCCTTTAATTTGGTTTGGAAAAACTTATGTTTTATAGGAGTTAAGTTTAGCATCCTCAACTTTTGAAATGTCTCCAAAACTTAGTAGGTCTCAGGGGCGTCTTTATCCAGTTTAGGGTTGCTTAGTCTGAATCATTCTGAAAAGGCAAAGATGATGGCTTTGTGTAAAAAAATAAAAATTAAAATAAAAATTAAATCAAGCATCTTGAGGGGAATTAGAGAGAGCTGGTTGTCCATTAATTGTTGAGTTGGTGGTCTGATCCCTGCACGTGCGGACAAATCTGTGGGCAAGATGGTGCATATGAGTACATATATGATTGCATGAGCTAACGGGTGAAATTCTTCTCTCTTTTAGGAACTGGTTTTGCCACATGTAGTATCAAAGAAAGTGCAGCAGACAGCGACGCTGACCTCGATGTGGACGGAGATGATACCTTGGAGTACGGCAAAGCCCAGTACACCGAGGCAGACATCATTCCCTGCTCCGGTGCTGGAGAGGACCAAGGAGAAGCCAGGGAGAGGGAGGCGCTACGGGGAGCTGTACTTAAGTATGATGGCTCACTGTAATTGCTAGACACCCTATGAGAGTACTAACTTAGTACTATTAACAGTATCGAAGGGTCCCTGAATGTCAGTGTGTTTCTCTGCGTTTCAGTGGTGGGATGCCTTCAAACAGAATAACGCCTGAATTCTCCAAATGGGCCAACGATGGTAAGTTGGGAAAAAACACTTGTTCAAATATGTAGGTATTTTAATTTCAGAGACTGTAACTCTATTATTAACAATTCGTTTGAATGCTTATTGCCGGACAGCCAGGCTGGAAAAATACCATTCAGTGTTGAGCATGTTACCCGTTTCCTACAGAGATGCCTTCAACAAGCAACGGAGAGAGCAGCAAGACAGACCCCAGCGCTCCTTCGTCTTCCTCCTCTTCCTCCAGCGCACCACGCACCTGCAAAAACAGCGAGATCGAAAAGTAAGTCACAGAAATGTGCATGAAAAAGACTGTTTTTCCCAACACAGAAGCTCTCTTTCTCTTGTGGTCCTTTCATGACTTTCTGATGAGTTTTCTTTCTTGTGGGAGAGTCGACCTGTAGAGGATCATAAATGATGCATTTGGTGTGGATTCTGTTTTTGCCTGGTGTGTATATGTCACAGAGAGGTATTGATTTTTGTGTAGGTTTTAGTTCTGAGGGCACAGAGCTGTTGTAGGGCCATTATTGGGCACCTAGACAGACACCACAGACGTATGCAAAGTTCAGATCATGCAGATCTCACACACATTCATTACATTATCCCCTGCATGGATAATACATCAGTGCAAATGCATAACCCCGACCCACTCACACACACACACACAACAAGTATTTGTTCAGTTCATCAAGTTGTTGTCTTCTATTCCAACCACTGCTTTATCATCGCCTTTGTTCTACAGAAAATTAATAACAAATATGGTTATAGGCCAAAAAAATATAGAAAACTCGTAAGAAAGCCTCATGACAGAAGTGTTTACAGCTTTACATAACATAGCACTGCTTCACCTCTGGGAAGGATGACTGCAATAAATTTAATTTAAATGAATCAATCAGCAATCCATGTGTCTTATGTTCCCCATATTAAATATCAGATAATATAACTGGTGAATAAGCAGAGCAGCTTGAACTGTATTGATCAGAAATAGCACTGAGCCTAGAACTGTATGTGTGTTTGCTGAGTGAGGGGATGCTTTGGATGAATTGTCTGTTGGTATCAGCTTTCTATAGAAGAATCACCTGCAGAGTCTGTTGCAAAATATGTTCATTAATACACGGCAGTCGGTGTGAGGAAGATTACCAGATTTTTGACAAACATTCAGACATCTTCACTTTTGGAATAGTCCCAAATGTTGGTGTGTGTTAAAATTGATTGATTTTGTAGCTGAAGTCGTGGAGCAGAACATGCCTTAATCTAAGTATCCATTTAAAGTGGCTAAGCTAGATGCTGAATGATTGCATTGGAACAAGCAGTCAGCTGGTTGGCTGGAACAATTCCCTGCCTCACTCCTCTCTGCTTACTATAAATGCACGTATTTGTGGAGCTTCTGTGCCCCTGTGTCCCCAAATGAAAATGAGATTTGTCTCCTTTCGTTACATTGATACATTGTATGTGTGTGTGTGTGTGTGTGTGTGTGTGTGTGTGTGTGTGTGTGCGCGCGCATGCTGCTTTGCTCAGGGCAGCGTTAGTGAAATCTCTCTCTCCCTTTCTCTCCGTCTCTGATCCCAGATGGGTAATGATCTGGTCGCCTCCCGGGGCGTCCTCGTTCCCCTGCTCATTCCCCTGCAAGATAAATGAGCTCACACGCGCACATACACACATACATATACACGTACAACGCCTGAGACGCTCTTTCCCCTCTAAGATAAATGGCCCCTCCAATGCCGCCAATGTGATTGCTGCCAAATTTGGTGCTCCAGCTGGAACAATGCGAAGAGATTTCCATGTGGTTTCTACAAATAATTGAATCTGTCCTCAATTTGGAAGTGATGAAGCCAGATTTCTACCCACCACCACCCCCTTTACACAGACACACATGCTGCCCAGTCTCTGTCTATGCCTTTTCCTCTTCTTCTTGTTCTTGCTTTATTGCTCTGTTGGTAAGCTGCATTTCTCCCTCTTTCTCCTACCCATTTCTCTTCTTTGTTCTTTTCCTGTCCTCTGTCTCAATTCTTCTCAGGCACTTACGAGATGCCCCCCACCCCCACCCTCCCTCCTTTGCCATCTGAGACCTACACACAGAGACACACACATCGGGCAGGCAGGGGAAATCAATAGTGACTTAAATGTTTTATCATGGTGTGTCAGTGTAGTTAAGGCCTCGGTTAACAGGGTGCAGCAGAGAATAATGCTCTAAAGGGATTTACCACTGCTTTTTTTTATACCACATACATGTGAGAGGTTTATATCACCACCTGGTAGATAAAATGTTTTTCAAAATGTGGCAGAAATTTTTTTTTAATTAATTGATTTGTAATTTTACTGATTGTGTGTGCCTGTGTTAAAAGGGAAGCTGAGTGAGGCCAAAATGTAGGTAGACAGTAGATTAAGACACAGGCCTGATTGAGATGGATTGTAGAGATCTTCAGCTACACACACACGCATGCACTAATGAAATGAGAAATAGCCCCACACACATTGGGGACAGAGCGCTAAATAGAGGGGAGGCAGAGCCATCTATCTGTCTCTGTCGGGCTCTCAATGGCTTGCCATAGGGATGAGATAGAAACATAGTGCAATTTCACTTTTTTCATTCACACACACACCATCACCATCCTAAAGACCCCATGGGGCAGTAACATAAGTTCTAAGTTGGAGCAGTAGCATGTTGTTTGAATGGAAGTTGTATTTCAATGTTAGTGCTGCTTTTACGATGCCAAGCTCTTAGATCAAGGCCAGAAGTTAAAACTTGCCAAGCAAAGTTTTGTCCCTGTGTGCTGAGAAAGGTTCAAAATACAAACATAAAGCAGACAGATGTACTGCATGCAGCAGTGCACATATATCAGAGGGAGATGCATACAAACTCAGACTGTTCTGTATGAAATGATCAGCGAGACTCAAATGTTTTTTCATGATGCAGTTTGGCAAACAGTGTTTATGCAATGTACAAACAAATTGTCTGACATTTGTGGAATACTTTAAAATTAGAAAAATAATGAGACCTTGACAAAGGCCAAAACAACCCTCTATGGTTTTTACTATACCAAAGATGTTTTGTTAC
>JAVQJX010147539.1:0-11016 GCA_036025115.1 Ambassis agassizii
ATAATGTTGTAGCTGAGGTCAGACTCTCCATTGACCTTCATGTTAAAATGGTCAACATGCTCACAGCCTGGTGCAAACAACAGTTTCCCCTTTTAATGACAACAGTACATGAGGGACTCTTATTATATTGCACTTATTTGAATTCTATTAAGACTTATTATTATGGTGCCAACTTTCTGCTGCTTGTGCTCACATTTCACCTCTTTGTCTACACTGTGATGCTGCCAACATGGTGGCAGTCAGAGCCTCCCACAGAGACTGTTCAGAAACCTACAGATGATGTTATGGACACTTCATCCATTGTTAATTAATTGTTAATTATCGGGAGGTGTTTTCAGACTCATGTGTTTACATATGTTGCATCCAAAATGTCACAGAGGGTACAATATTGCCTGTTAGAGTCTGAAACGCTGATATTTATCTAAACCTAACCATGTCGATTTAAAGAGCTGTCACCCCAGAGATCCAGGTTCGAGTCCAAGTGGTTGCTGCTTCATTTAGTTTGTTTTTTGTCTGGTTATGTTTTTACTTTCACTTCTGTGTGATGAACTTTTGTTTTAAACTGCTGCTGACTTTAGCATCAAATCCACTGGTTGAGGTTAGGCATTAAACACATGGGAAGGCGTTGGATGAATTCAGACACATTTTACAAAGAAAACTGCTCATTTTTTTGGACACAATCAGGACAAGTGCCCCCATGACCGCGTAGAGGTGTGTCTTTAGAAACACACTGACTGTTTCTGTTTTAAAAGCCAGCCCTTGTCGTTTTTCTGGTGAGCAGGTGAACACAACCATTATGTCAAAATTAGGAGGAAGTAGTCACATGGCATCCTTCTTTATTTACAGTCTTGAGGAAATGTAAATATGTTATATCAAACTGATTTAATCTTTACTTCTAAGGGTAAGAAGTCTGCCTCCTGCTGTTCACTCTTGACTGCTGTAGTGTCCATCCACCAGTGCTGCTCTTCAGCAAACGTCTGCTTCACTCCTCCAGCAGCCTCACTTCAAAGGCTTCCCAGCTCCTGTCAGATAACTTTTATGGGCAGCAGAGGAAGAGCTGCTGGGAGTGCATCATATTATCCTGAGCTGCAGATCTGCTCCGTTTCATTTGTAATTTTTCATTTCATATGTGCAAAGACTCTCAGTACTGGTTAACTGAGCCGCCCAGATTTTTCCATAAGTTGAGGGTATTTGTTAACTTCTAAGTATAAATAATATTCACACTGGAATTGGCAAATTTAAGCATGTATTCAATGGGCTGAATCAGGAAAGGTTGTTCGACAGTAAAGTATATGGAAAAGGTCTAATTTAACAAGCAAGCAGGGCCATTTCCCCGTGAGGGTTACAATTACCTTAATTGAAAAAGCTGGACATGGATTGAGGCTGGCAGTCTAATTAATGGACTCTTTTACAAGCTTCCATGGAAACCTTTATTCATTCCAATACGTCTACACATGGATGAGTCCAAGGAAAGGCTGCGTATGTATCTGATATTTAGCTGCTGCTGATATTTATTTATATATGTATGTACATATTTGAAATTGCATTCATCAATGTTTCTTTGTATTTCTTGCACCACAGCACAGCATGCGTAATACTGAATAAATTAATAACAACATATTATACTCTAAATATCATGCACAATACAATCACAACACACAAATACAAACAGGACACACAGTCAAGCAGTCAGTGAGCAGGTACGGCCTGATGCCTTTTGTACCTTTTTTTTGTGCAATTTCTGGACAAATTGCAGCGTGATTGCTGACAGCGTTTGCTGCTTCCTTGTGTGATTGCTTGCTGCTGTACCGATGCTTTTGTTGTAGAGCAGAGACTGAACTGTTAAACCTTACTGCCTGCTCTACTAACTGTCCACCAAAGACTATAAATAAAGAAGGATGAACCATTTCAAACATCACTCACAGGTCCTGGAAAAGCTGTTTTTCAGTCTGTGGGAGGCTTTGGCCGTGGCCAACTTGGCAAAGCCTGGATGCACCTAAAACTGGATAAATATGTCCTGTATCCAAGTGAGAAAGGTGGTGTTTTTGTGGAATATTAAATTTAAAGTTTGCATTTAAATTGCTTTCTTCCATCACTCATTCAGTGAAGGATAAAAGGCAGTGCAGGTGAAAGTTCCTGCAGTGTGGTGTCTCATTTGTCTGCTTTAAGCGTCCTGCACATACATCTGCTGAACAGTGAGACTGTTAACACGGGTGAGCGAGTGTTTACATATGTCTGTGACTAAGCCCATTGGCACGCTGTAGTGTGATGCAGTGCTCCTTTGCCTCACCGTGCATATCTGCTGTAGTGAGTGTAGTTTCCTGTGTTCTTGGTTGTAATCCTCAGCATCGTCCTCAGGTGGGAAAAGCTGGTGATGCTAACAGCAGCCAAACTGCAGGTTTGCTACTGGAGACGACAACAACGGGTCAGTGTGTCCTAACCCTAATGGCTGGTATCACAGTGCTGTAGGTGATGCAGACTGGGGATTTCTGAGAAGGAAAGAAGCACAGCCAGCATGTGAGCACCTGCACAGCCTTCAGCGTTCAGTTGGGACGTTGTTGGAAAAGCAGGTAGAAGGAAACAGAAGATGCAGTGTGACTGCTGACAGCATTTTCTGCTTGGTTTCCTACCATTTACCCAAAATATTGTTTATTTGACAGTCTCTACAGCAGGGGGCTTCATCTTAATGCCAAGGATGAACGGAGATGGAGCAGGAACCCCCACTGCTATATATATTGTAGAAATGTGTGTTTTCTATTAAACCAGGACAATTTCAATGCATGAAAACATTCGGGCTGCAGCTGTCGATTATTCGAGTATTCTACTGAACATTTCAGCGATTAATCAAGTAATCGGGGGGGACAGGTCCGGTTACACACGTGATGGTAATTAAACGAGTCATCAAGGCAAATGATTTTCCTTGAAGATTTTTTTTGATCGAATACCTCGAGTATTTGTTGCAGCACTACTAAACAGTACATCTGCAAATCCCCCTCATTAAGACCACCTTGGATTCCTCCATTGAAGACATGTAACTTCTAGTTGTTTGAGTTCCTTGTAGACTCCTCACTGCTCTTCTTCACCAGTTCTTACTAATTGATAGGAAGAATTTTACACTTGATGGTCTAAAACTAGCATGACTACAGCCGTACGTTTCTGGCTTCATTCATTGTTTATCTTTCTAATGGCAGGTGACATTGTGTGAATGGAGGTGACACTGTTTTTTGTAAAGGACCCATTCACACAGCCTGTTTAATGGGAGGAGGTGAAACTGCAGAGCATTTTGTTGTGCTTCAATGCCTGTGTGTGAATGAGAGGAGTCTGCAGAGCAGCACTACACCCTGTCCTCTCTGGCCAGAATGTGTGGCCTAAATTGCCGTCCTTAAAATATAGGCAGGCTGCCTAGAAGTCCTGCCTGGAAGAGACGCCTCTCTTTGTTGTGGATATGCATTCCTCGCTGCATTCATCTCTTAGGAAATGTCCAAAAGTCACACACACTCACATGTCCACTTCCCTTTTGTTTCCACTGAAACTGAAGTGTAAAATCATCCTGATTCCACGAGCTATGAATCACTCCACTTGTCTAACACTTCCAGCAGGTCTGCTGTTGAGGTCACTGCAGGACATCTGCGTGGTCATAGCAACTGGAACAACAGCTACACTGCGGACGTTAGTGGCTCCTTCTGATTGGCAACTATTACAAGGTCGTTTTCATGAAGAAATAAAGAGAGGCAGAGCGACCCCGGTCTTACACAAATAATGCAAGTGCAAATCCCTGCTGCTTCACTGCTGTGAATGTTTAAAGGTCTATTATTGAACTCAAGCCACACCGATGGCTCCAATGCACAGACCTCTGTCTTCCAATAAATCAGACAGTGAAGCAGTGCGCAGGTCAGCACGCAGGGGATCTTATCTTATTCATTAGGAACATGGATGACAATTGGAAACTAAATTATTCATTCAAAGCTGGCACATAAGAGAATGTCTGGTATCTTGCTCTTTTGCCCTTCTTCACCTGCCTGGAGTCACTCTGTCCTATTAGGAAAAGGCGATTAAAGCCAGTGAGCGGCTGATACACACTGAGTCAGGCTGCTTGTGCCGGTCTGAAAACAGCCGTGGGGACAGACGCACAGAGACATTCATAGGCTCTCTACCTCATTCAGAGGTGCAAATAGGCATTGTGGTTCCACAGAGAGACAGGAGTGTTGGCAGGTGTCCCATATCAAGGAGTGTGAGACAACCCGGTGCTCTGTGGCAGGAGGAAAAGGGCTAACAAAAACACAGGCTGGATGAGTGTCTGCATAGTTCAGGGACTAAAATAAGACACAGAGGTCAGAGAAAGTCATCCGCTTCAATCCGAAGAAGAAAAAAGCAGTAGATTAACACTCCTCACATGCTTCCTCTGGTAACACACGCTGTCCTCAATCCCATGACACCTGTAGAAGACTGTGGCCGCAGATCTTGTTTAGAAGAAAAGAGAAAGTCAAACTATGCTTCAGGCTGTGTGTTTTGAGCATAAACCTATATATACCTGGATAAACTCCCATAGCAGCGGATGTCCACCTAAACTTCCTCTTAATCCAAATACAGGCAAAGAGGTAGAGCACGAGTGACACTGTGAACCCATCTGACGTTTTATTTGATACAAATTCAAGCAGCATTGGGGAGCAAAGGGTTAAGAAGTGTGCACAAAAATGGGTCAGTCCCCGTAGACATTTATAGCGCAAATAAACACCTAATTTGATGTTACACATCAGCACGGCAGACTTGTGTCCTCAGCAGGGATACAGCTAAATGTGCTTGTTTTTTTTTATTGTTGCCCTTTGACCCTGAACCTCTGGGTGGACTGATAAATGTAAAAACACTGAGCACTGAAGTAAAAGTTTTTATGTGACAATTAAATGTGTCCTTTTAATTAAATCTTTTTGTTCGGAATGAAGAAGTGTTATTGAGCTCATGTTTCACAGTCTAATGAATTCTGATGTCTCATTCCTTGAACATATTATGCAGGCACCTTGTTTGAAGAGTCCGTGGTAGAAGTTTTGTCACATCATGAAGTGACTTTTCTGATGGGGAATCAGGAGCTAAAGGTCATTTATTAGTGCAAAATGTGAATCAGACAGGCTTGTGCCTTTTTTTTGACATTTTACCTCCATTCAAGTGACTTAAAAGTTTTAAAATCCAAACAGAGTTTTTTTCTCTGTCTGTCTGTTTCTATCTTCTTTCTCAGTTTCCCTCGCTGCCTCTCTCTCTCTCCCTCTCTCTCTCTCTCCTTGCTTTGTGAGGCAAACCTCTGGAGGGCAGCAGGCTAAAAAAGGAAACAGACGGTTTGGCCCTGGGCTCTTTTCTCTTTTAATAGGCCTGGTATTCCTGGTGGAGCAGGCAGGAGTTCACCTTGATGTCACATATCAGCGGCGGGCTCAGGGCTCAGGGCCGGCTTTCCCTCACTGGCTCACAGTTAAAAAGGATGAAGAAGGGAGGGAGGAGGATGAGGAGGAAATTTTTTTTGACCTCTTTTTATCAGCGAGATCCAATGTGAAGTGGCAGCGCAAGTGACTTTATTTAATTTTATACAGTATGAGGGCTGTCAACCTATTACTAAGCTTTAGTATCTATTGTGCTATTTTTGTTTGCTTTGTGAGCCTGTGCATCCTCAGAGATTACTGACCACTCACAGGCTCCGAGCATCCCCACTGCTCTCTTCTCATTCTTGTCAAACAGGAACAGGGAAATTGCACCTTTTTATAGATCTGTGCCTGAGTTTACCCCACACAATACTATTTGTTTTATGTTGTAACCGTGTTTGTCACAGAATTGTGTTACTGTAATTGCAAACACAATTGATCTCAGCATTGCAGCTGCCAGGGCAAAAGTGAAGCTCGGATACAGGAGCACAGAGCAGACAACAGAGGACATGAGGATACGTCATGTCTGGACAAATTAAAGACAATAAACAACATATGACTCAGACTGAGGCGCAGACACTCTGCCTCCACTCTCTGCTGCAAGAGCTGCTATGGCAATGCATTGTTAAATATTATGTTTGTTTTGTCCCAATTCCCTGCATACGTTTCCTTTTCAGCTCATCCTCACCAGAAATTTGACAAGCAGGGTTGATTTTTTTTTTTCCCGCTTTTAAAGCGTAAACAGTCAGCGTCTTTCTAAAGCCACACCTCTACGTCATGGGGCGGGCACTTGTCCTGACTGTCTGAAAAAGTGAGCAGATTTCCTTGTAAAATGTGTCTGAATTCATCTGTTTACCAACACCTTCTCCTGTTTTTAATGCATAAGCTCAACATGACGTGACCCTGAAATACATCCGTATGTGTCGTAACTTAAAACATAAGCGTCAGTCAAATTCAGCAGGCGGGCTACCAACCAAATGGAGTTCTCTCTTATGAGGACGTGTTGCTCCTTTTGCACCTTTTCTGTGTCGGTTATCAGTCTTTAGACAAATAAGACCAAAGTGAGCAGAAAAGGTTGAATCCTCAAAACATAGTGTGTCTGTGAAGGTTCTCAGTCATCCAGGTCATTTTTCATTCAAAGGAGTTGAATCAAGGCATCTGGACTTGTACATAGTCAACATAGTGGTCATGTCTCGTTCAAGGACGACCACATGTGATGAGAAATGAAGGCAAAGCGGACGTTTCACAAACTGCATTTCCCCCCGTGGCCACTGGGGTCAGACTTCCTTTCTTTACATAACAAAATAAAAAAAAGAGATTTTAAAGCATGTCATCATCATTTTTACACTACATGGTATTGTACCGTATTATGTGCTGTGCGACTGTGTTTTGTGTATACACTGTACGGTTTTATGGGTGTTATGTGTTATTTTACGTGCTATATGTCTGTGTTTGTGTATGCACTGATGGTTACATGTGTGCTGTGTGTTATGCTCATGTGTTCAGTGTACCGGCTGCACTATGAGGCGCAAGACAAATTTCCCCTCGGGGATAATAAAGTTTATCTTATCTTCTTATCTTATTTTTACATGTAACGTATGCACCCACAATAGAGACGATTCAAAGCCGACAGCAGCATGGATCCACTTAAACAAGAGTGAACTGACATAATTAACACTGTCTGAGTTATTCTAAGGAACATCTTCTTATGATGAGTTTGACATTAACTATACACTACACATGACTTGTTATCAGAGCTGGATGTCTTGGATGATTTTATTAGTGCAGCCAGTGGAAACAAAAGTTGAGGTCAAGTCTTTCAGCTCCTGAATTTCCTGTTGGAGGCACCGACAGCTTGCAGCAATCACACTGCAACTTCTGCATGAATTAGTTATTTTTTATAAGCTGCTTTAATTAGAATGTGAAGTGAAAAACTGTAAATGAAATAAGTGAACTTCTCTTCTGTTCAGTCAGTGTGAGGTTTGTGTGTTGATGCCCATCCAAACTTTTGTAAGCACATGTCAGGGATCAGTGCTGTAGGACCTCGTGTGGAGGAGTGCACATATATGTGGCTGAGTTAATCTTGACTTTTCCACCATGATCTCTCTTTCTGTCTGTGTCTCACTCACACTTCCTCTCTCTGTCTCTCCCTTGCTTGCTCTCTCTTATTCAGTCTCTTGCTGTTTGGACAAACACTTGACCGGAGCGTCCAGCAGGCCAGACAATCGATGGCAAATGCCCGTGGCTAAATCAAATTACTTCTACTCGATTTGTAGCCGAGGACAAAAGAAAGGAAAATATAAAAGTGTTATTTCCAGGGTCAGTGTCTGTAGAAGGATTTTTTTTGTCTCTGTCGGTCTGGAAGGACATGCAGTCGAACTTGGGCTGAGTGGAGCAGATCGCCGCTGTGAGTGCTGTGCTGTCCTGTGGTCTGACTGTGCTGATGAGGCGCTGGGAGCTCAATGCATTGTGAAAACAATCTCAGATAATAAGCAGCAACAACGATAGATCCTGCACCACCACTGAGGAGGGTTTTGCATTAAATTGCATTGTGAATTCAGCATGTGGCCGAGTTTCATAGTCATAATTCCAAAGCAAGAAAACGGAAAAGAAAATGTTTTGTCACATCAATCCAGTCACTTCTTCTTGAGACTATTTAGTGTAAAGTGAGAAATGTTTTTGGTCTGAACAGGATCTTGAATGAGCAGCTGTAGAATGAAAATGTGATTTTCTCCAACAAGAATGCGTGTTTGAGCTGAGAGAGCTACAGATCATTGAGTGTCCACTTGATGGCTGGCTCCAATAGACTTCCATGTTTGTTTGCTTTGCACAAAAATGGCTTTGTGTGTAGACCCTCGCTCTGCCTCCATCTTCATCTTTGTGTGATTGGAGCTCTTTTAGGTGTCGTTGCCTCCACCATCGTAGCTCAGTCGTAAACTGTCAACCTGCAGCTGAGATTCTACTGAATGCAGTGATTTGTGGACGGCGGTGGGCGGAGCCTCATGACAAAACATGATTTCAAAACATCAGCATGATTTGATATTTTGTCTGTGCTGAGTTCAGTTTGTAGTCTCTGTCACATATTAGGAGGATTTTACAGCCAGCTGATTTAGATTTCTGACAGATTGTTCTTTTATCATGGGACCATTAAAGGCTGAAGTAGGAGAGTGGGTAGGGACGGTGGACTTTCACTCAGGTGACAGTGCATTTAGACTCTCAGGTTCAAGTCCCCGAGCATCGCCAGCTCTTCTGTTTTTGCTTGTTCTTCAGTTTTGTTTTTTGTCTGAAATACTGACCTCATGTTACCTGACATTACAGTCCGGTTTCCTGTGAACTTAAATTGGAATACATTATTTAAGCACACTGAATACTTTTTCCGCAATAAGTACCGAAAAGTATTATCTGTCACCATTTTCATCTTTGAAGTCTGTGACTGTCTTCTTTTTTCCCTGCTCCTGTCTGTCCTTGATGTCATTTTTTATCATCATTATTCCAGTCCATATTCCGCCTGTTTGCCGTCCTCTGCGGTCCTCTCCTTCCTGCTACGCCCCTCACCCCTGCCTCCAGGGCCACTTTGACAATACATGATGCAGGTGTCAGGCTGCAGATACTAAGCTATCCATTTCTCTGTCTAATGGAGTTACTGCTGGCCTCTGTTGACCCTTAAACAGTTTGTGGTGGAGGAGGCGGCCACCGCCCGCGACATTAGTGTGACATTGTCTCCTTGCCGCCTGTTTGTTCTCTGCCGACAGATCTCATTTCAGAGGAAAAAGCCGAGTTTGACAAAGAAGGACCTTAAATGCAGGAGACTGATCGATTTTGCGGGGAGATCTGGAGGTGAGCTTGTCTGTGCTCGTCCTCAGACAGAGCTGGGAGTTCCACCTTGACCGTGGCCTCGGGGTTTAGCCTTCAAGTCCCCCCCCCATACTCTCTCTTCTCCTCATTTTGATCTCTGGCTGCTTGATTTTTTTTCATCATTTACTCTGAAAAACTATCACACAACCAACAGTCGGTTGGTTTAAATCAAATATAATCTTGCCAGATTTTAAGGAGACGTCAGGAAGAAGAGAAAGTTTGACACTACTGACCTCTCAAACCCAGAAGAGGAACACAGCTTTGACACCTTCTAAATTTTTCAGCGTCTCTGATAGATGATGTCCACTGGAGTGTGAAGGGGCCTCTGAGCAAAGCCCAACAGGAGGAAAGAAATTAGGAGCCGTTCTTTAACATTAAAATAGCAAGGTTAATCTAACATTGACATAAATGGTGTCAGACACTGAGGCACCTCCACTAACTATACAAGATTTAAAAGGGGCCACTCATATGAAAATGAACAATAGATTTCAATAGAATTCAATGGAAGTACATTAGTTTGAAACTATCTTCTCTGTCATTTTCTTGGTTGCCATTGTCACTTGTCCTGATTTTACAGCCTTTTATTCACATCATCAGCTGCCTTCAAGTCCTGTAAAAATCTGACCGCAGAGCACCTCTAACATGGAAACAAATGAGGCTTCAATCATACAAACTCATTATCAGGCGGAGAAGCCGACCACCTAAAATGATGTGAAGAATCCTTCATATATGAGGAAAAACTATTGAAAGATGTCTCTTTCAAAGATGCTTTGCTAACCGGAGGTGTTCTGTCTGACTGCTGCTTCCTTCCAGCAGCCATGTTGACTTGGTAGCATTTGTTACAAACTAACTGGACATCCAGAAGAGAAACTGTCTGAGTCAGGTTCAGCCTGAGCGAGTCGGGGGTGCAGAAGGACCCGCAGCTAATTGCGTTATTTCTGGACAGTTCAGCCTTCATCCTCGCAGCACTGCAGCATTTGCCTTCTTTGGCACATGTACATCCTCCTCCATAATAACCATTACATGTTCAGTTGAAATGTCTTCTCTCCTCCTGTCTAATTATAACCAATCTTTCTCTTGCCATGATGGATGCCGGCAAATGTTAAGAGCTCTAATACAGAGATTAGCTCTTGACCTGCAGCCTCCTAACTGAGATAATATCTGTACACTTACAGTAGAAGGAAGAAAAAGAAACACAGGGAGTGGGTGTGAGGATGAGGAAGATGGTTTGGGGTGGCAGACTCTGATCTCTCCTCCTTTGCCTTCCCATCTATGGGAATTGAGAGATAAAGTCAAAAAGCTCAGTCTCTCTAATCCAGACGGCGCCAAAAAAAAAAAAAAAAAGGCAACACAGTGAAGGAAAAGATCAAGAGGGAAGGCAAGAAGAAGCAGCAGCTCTCATCATCTTTTTCTCTCACCGTTCAGCCACCGTCATTACTGCAAAATGCCTGTCTTCTTCTTCTTCCTGCTCACAGCATCCAAAAACACTGTTCCTCTGCTCAGATAACTGCCACAATGGGAATTGGTCTGTTTCATATGGAGAGGAGGCACTCAGAGAGGAGGAAGCAGGCGTTTACTGACTTTTAGCATGACAGAACAGGCGGCTTTAAAGGTTGCTGTCAATAATTCCTGGAGAAAATTCCCACTGTTTGATCATTTATAGCACATTTCTGAATATTTGACAGTTTTTACGCTTTGATATTGAATGTCTGGAGGATGATAAACAGCATTTGAAGGTTGACATCTGAAGCTATAC
>JAVQJX010147592.1:0-13963 GCA_036025115.1 Ambassis agassizii
TAACAGTGAATATTCAGTATTTAGTGTTATATGCCAAACAGAGCAGATGCTTCACTCAGATGGCTGTACTTTCATGATCTCACCCGATTTCAAGTTGATGTTTTTTGCATTATATTAACACTCAGGCACCTGCTTTAAGAAAGAAATGCTTTGAAGTGCTGCCTGTGTCCCATTAGAAATGGCACAGAGGGATGATGCTCTGTATTTCACAGCAGCACTGTGTGTGGATTACATTCATCTGTGAGACAGCTCTAATAGCCTTATGTTGTTGCTCTGCGAGTAAGAATGTGATTGAGAGAAGAGTGCGATGGGGACACAGGGAGCACCCATATGCCAGCATGTCTAGAGAGCAGAAGAAATCCAATTTCCTGTCTGTGTCCTCTTTTTTTGCCAGACAATGCTTGTTGGACTACACAGAGCTTTTACCCAGACAAATGTGGCAAGAAACAGAAAAATAGAGGCAGACAGGTGACAAGAGTGAACATTTACTTATTTAAAGTGGCGTCTGAAGGTAACACAACATCACTTAAGGCTTTGTGAGATGACGTTCACACAGGACCCTCACAGGATGTTGTGACGTGCAACAAAAAAAGCACACAACCTAAACTGATCCATCATACTCAGTCAGGACAGCAGGATATAAATACACACTGCACGTCAGTGTTGGGTGATTTTTTTAAAGCTTGCAAACGACTGTTATTGCATTTCAAAGTTTTTAAAGCTGCTCACATCCTCTGTAATTAGATTCCTTTTCTACACTTGATAGCAGAAGAAACATAATTGCAGCAATTGGAGGAGACAGGAAAACCAACCTGAACCCTCTGCACAGCAAACCAAACACCCTACAGCCTCCACTGTGTTTCTTATTAATATTCACCCAACCCTCTCCCTCTGTGCATATTAAGTAATTAGATATGATCAATTAATATACTCTGTTTAAAACCATCTGCCAACTTTACCATCTACAATCTCTCCAAAGCCTAAATGAAGCCCATGAGACCAACTTAATCCCATCTATGAATCTCTACATCTTTTACTTATGCACACTATCTATATTAAATTAACCATAACTTGCCATGTCCATCATATTAGTTGAGCACCTAGAGAGAATCCTCCTCTCATATTTTTACGGTAACACAATCAGGCACACTTCAGTGCAGAGTGAAGCAGCAATTACACAACGTTAATAAGGAGGTTCTGTTGAGCTTTTGTATGTTAATGGATGAAACCTCCTTGGTGCCTAAGTGGCTGGTTAATATGCATTACTTCTGGTGAGAGTCAGACTGGCGTCCCAGCAGTCCCTTCTGGGGTCAAAGGGCAGAACGTGGGGGAGGCTGTGAGATGGAGAGTATAATAATAATATACATCCTGCAATTTCTCCATAGTTGAGTGGAGAAACAACATTTCTATATAATGATACAGACAATTAAGAAATACATTTGTATACATTCAGTGGCTCATAAGGGCAAAGGTGAGAGTCTGCAGGCTCTGTAAGGCTGTACTAAATGGTTAATGGGTTTATGTGTTTACATTATGGAGACTTATTGTTGTCCATCAGCACTGGGAAAGAACAAACAGGTTTTTCTGCCAGTGGAGATAATAATTTGAAAAAGTCTGTTTTAAACAATATTAAGTTAACAAATTTATCAACATTAACCTAAACTATTCCAAGTGGCTTTAATGAATGACCCCTTTTTTGTATCACAATGTTTTCAACACACAAAAACAATAATCAGAATCACAAATGTGTTTATTGCCATTGTAAGTGAACAGGATTCACATTGCAGGGAATTTGACTCAGTGATTTGGTTCATACATAAAACAAGTAATACATAGTAATATACTAACAATATGACTCATCTAGAAACATCTGGACGCAAAATGAAATAAAATTAAATAAAAGAGATTAAGATTAATAAAATAGTTATAAGTGTGATCTAGCAGTGTGATGTGTCCAGTACACTGTATGTTGTGATTTTGACAAGATTGTAAATTATATGAAGACAGTCCATAAATGTGTTTCTGTCTGGTGTCAGGTTGTCATTTGTTAGATTAGATTAAGTTTGACTAAGTTTGATGTGACTTGACTTGAGTTTACAAGCTGACTTCAGGTTCCCCTGGATGGTGGGAAAGCGGTCTCACCCAGGACTTGGCATGAACATTGCATCTGGAAAGTCTGTCCATGTTTCAGATCCATACGTAAGGACTGACAGAATCAACGTCTACAAAAAGACAGATTTTGGTGTTGAGTCATTCTGATGAGACTTTATGCACTACATCTAAACGACCATACTGACTGGTATATCAGTTCATTTCTGTAAGTATACAACATTTTCCTCTTTGCTCTGAAGAAGGGCAATCAGAATGGGGGAGATCATCATTTAAAAATTCTCAACAAACCTTGTGCTTGTTTGAAGATGAAAAAAAGCAGTTGCTCTGCACTCATCGGTCTCATTAGGGATCTTTGTTTGGTCTCAGAGGAACTGCTTTTAAAGGCTTTTGAAATGCATGAAGTGGTTTCACCACCATGATGTTTTCCTCTTCCTTAGCCTCCTCCATGTCCTCTGGCCTTTCGGGGACTCTTGCTTTCCTCTTGAGGTGGCGTCGGTACTGACTACTATTCATTGTATAACTCATTGGGCCATTTTTTCATGCTAATTTTACATGGGAAATGTGTTTGTGTAGTATGTGGAGAATGCTGTCCCCATTCATGCATGATTATGCAAATCATCAAAGCATTTCTATTAGTGTAATCCTCAAGATGTTGACTCACTGTGTCAGCAAACACTGGTTGTGTAGTATGGAGATAAAAATGCAAGTTTGCTGCTTTTATACAATGAACGGCTTTCCTTATCTTAGCTTTACTAATACTGTTTTGTTTGGTTTTATTGGTTGACTAAATCCAATCTGTTTATATCAATAAATCCTAAAACAGGCCATATTTTTCCCATTTAAAGCCACTTCATATGTTTTCAGGCTGTCATGACTTCCCTGGACTCTGTAAAAATTAGATGTAAATTCTCTCTTTATAAATGAATATTGCTAATTTGATAACATCACTTTACAGGGTCGCTGCTGCTGACCTCACAAATAAAATGTGGGTAATCATTTTGGCTCCACAAAAACAATGCAGAAATATAAAAGCACATGATGTGGATGAATTAATACATTTTTTTCACAGAGTGTTACAAACTGTGATTAATGCTGGAGCAATGAAGGATCAGCTCTCCTCAGCTGCTTTGAGTTAAAGGTTCAAATGTTCAGTCAGCAGACCGAGTCTGTGGTTCATGGATAATTTAGTTCTGTCTTCCCAAATGAGTAATGTAATTGTCTTAGCTGTGGTTAGAGCTATTAAAATGAATGGTGTGAGCCGCTGTGTGATTGGTAATGTGGAGAGGTCGTCTGGAAGTGAGATGGATGGCCATTGAGGGATGCTGAGGCTGATGATCTTGGACGGCTTGTTCATAACCTCCAAACAGAAGGAGCGGACTGATGAGTGGAGCCAGAAAGCATGAAAGTAAATGAATTGTTGCCTGTAAAACCCATGTGGTACACTTTGTGAGTGGTGATGATGACTCTGCACAATGTTTTTATACAGCAAGGATCTAATTAGTTTTGAACATAATGTGTAACTTTTAAAGATTTAATGATTTAATCTATCATTTCTCACTTTTACATGCGCCCTTTTTTGGGGCTTTTTTTCCACCTAGTGTCCAGTTCAGCCATACTGTTTAAGTGAGATACAGTTTGTTGTTACAATGAGATGTTGCAGGTGTGCCATTTCCCTGAAAGCATCTACAATCTAATATCTATTCCCCCCAGACACCTATACTTCCGTAGAAGAAATGTTTCCATCTACTCTTCCAGACACATAATACCTACATTCATTTGGTCCACAGAATTTGTCACATTTGTCACACATATTTGTGCCCGCAGGACGTCTTGGCTGGCAAGCAACAACAGAGTACAATACACAATAGTTAGTGGAGTCCAACCAAAAAGTCCGACTCTGCACCGAGTCCAATATAGGAGTTCATTTTAAAGTCAAAATGCAATCAAGTAAACTACAGTATATCCATAACTTCCCAATTTATAATCGTTTTTTAATAAAAAACCAATATCAGCCCGCACACGCCGTCCAATATACCCATGTAAATTGGCAAATGGAAAATGTGGATTTTTTTAATAGAGACTGACAGCAGGACAGTCTGAGACTTTCTGCCTCCTCTTTCTGTCTCTCTACAGGCTGCACACGTGTCCCTGTGTCCTTAGTATTCTTGGCCAGTTTGTGTCTTGACTGACAAATGGGCAGCTGATGGGTGCTGATGGGTGCTATTTGGCCTGCTGTAGCAGTAAACTAATGACCCTGTCTCAGAACTACCTCTTATGGCTCCATCACAGAACCTTTAATTCATGCAATTAGGCCGCCGCTGTTTCTCTCACACTAACCAACATCAGTAAGGGGTCTCCTCTGCAAGGCCAGCAGCTCAGCTCCATCCCTCACACAGGCCTTTATTTTTCACTGTGAACTCTGTGTGAGGAGAAAGTGCACCAGCTATGCTCATTATTAAACCATGTCTCTCCTGGTATGGTAAAGTATTGTTTACATGGAAACCAGACATATAAGAGCCTGATGTGTGCTACACCGCTACTAAACTGTACACACTGTAGAAGATAGGCACATTGTTTAAAAAGTCCCTTCAGTGTGTGAGTTGTTGTCACTATAACTGTGTAGTCATTAATGTCATGGTTGCACAATGCACTTGATGTTTTTTTGTTTAGTTTTCTAGATGTCCAACTGCCGAAGATGCCTGACGCACTTAAGTGACTTTACACTGATATAATGCTGTTAACCCTCCTGCTACCCTGGCGGGTCAGATCCACCCAAGTCAGTGTGCAAACCCATGAGACTTTTCTTGAAGATGTTTCGCTGCTTATCCAAGCAGCTTCTTCATTTGTAAAAAAAACATTTGGTGAGGAAAAAGATCGAGAACGAGCCATTTTTATTGCTGTGATCATGTGAACTGGAGTGGCTCGTTAGTTGTTTGGATAAACAGCGAAACGTCTTCAAGAAAACTCTCTAAGTCCAGACGCCTTGCTTCAACTCTTTTGAAGGAAAATGACCTGGATGACTGAGAACCTTCATCAACATCTTCACTGAGCTGAACAGACCTTCATTTCAACTATAGAAGAGGTCTTCATGGAAAAAAGCGATAACACGTCTACAAGATATGACAGGTGTTTACATGTATAAAACAAATGGAACTCATGAATCTATTGCCCAACGTCATCCAAGGTGTCTGAGGAGGTAGGCAGGGAATGGTGGACGTTTGTGCAACGCTGTGCTTCAAGCCCCCCTGACACCACGAGATGTTTTGTCTTCACCCAGTGAAAGGTTACATGTCTTAATACTCATAAATTCAAATTAAACATATTTAACAAGGATAACTGCTCCCTCACTGTCGCACGTTTTCAGCCAACATCATGACTTCTTGCTCCCTTAGAAACATGGAGGAATGCAGCTGGAGAAATGTACTCACATTCTCTGTTTTCAAGGACAGCAATATCAACCTAATGTTACTTTTTCTTGTTGGGTAACCATAACTTCATTTCTACACCTTGACCTTGAACTATCAGAAAGATATAATGCTCGTGTGGAAACAGACGTCCTGTATGTCTTCACAATAGGATGATTTATTATTCAAAGGTCGCTGATCCACCTCTGTTCTCTGTTTACCTGCCACAGTTGCATTCTCTGGTCTTGGCTTCACCTCCTTCTACCTGGCGGGAAAGCTGCAGTGTTTCACCGATCAGGGGCGAGGCCGCAGCTGGCGCCTTTGTGCCATGGTGCTGCCTCTTTACAGCGCCATGATGATTGCATTGTCCCGGACCTGCGACTATAAACACCACTGGCAAGGTGTGGCCAAACATCACACACCTATCAATTAGAACTATTGTTGAAGTTCTTCTCTCACAAAAGTGTTAAATGTGTGTCAGTCTGCGGCTCGAGGCGCTTTTGTAATCATGATCATTTAAAAGCCTACATTTGAAGCAGCTGTACTGCTGCAATCACACAACATTTAAAGTCAATCAGAATAGCTGATGAATGAAGGGGCTGGACAGCTTGTGTGTTTGCCCAACAAGCAGCTTTATTTTAGTTTTTGCACAAGAGCAGATTTTGATTTCCTGAAAACTGCATCAGTGAGAAAAAAATAGAATTACAAGCTCTATTTTTATCTCTTTTGAACAGGAATTCAAGGTGGGGATGCTTATATTAGTGGGATGTGGGAGAGAATATGTGATAATATGATGACGGCTTCATCATGTGGTGTTAGTTTTGGAAAGCCATATGCTCCTGGGTTGAAGGGTAGCCACATAAACTTTTTTTTTTTTTTTAGAACATCAATCGTCTGAATGAGGCTGATCACTTTCTGAGTCCACTTTGTGTTTTCTTTTAATCCTGTCTCTCCTCAGCTGACTGTAACTAAACAACAGCAGTGCAGCCCATTAAACGTGAGGGTCCACAATCTGCACCCAGTGTAAACACAAGCTGGGAGTCCCCATTAGCATGGCTGCTACACCATGCATGATGAATATTCTGCACATTCATTTGGAGCTGTGCTTCTTCCTGGACCTCGAGTCACTGTCTGAATGAGGCCACCAAACTAATAATCAAGTCACAGTCTATTAAATTCAGTGGACATGAGTCAATCACAGAGCTCATGTGTTGTGCTGCTCCTGAATGGTGAAAATCAATGTTTTCATTTTACCCAGAAGCAGAAAATAAAGGGAGACTTATGGAAAAATGTAATTTTGATATTATGGAAGTATCAACCTCAGCTGCTTTGGCTGCCAGCTGGTTGTGTCATTTTGATGTATAGCCAGCAATATAGACTATATTCACTAAGGCAGTGTGATATTATGTGATGTATTATAGCTTAAAGGGGGTCAGATATAATACAAAACTATTCAGCGTATGATAAAGTGACAGAGACGGCGTGTCCAGCGGCAAAGGAGCCCTGCGTTCAGATTCATGGCTTTGCCTTTCACTTTACTTCCATCAACTTCTAAACGAGCCAGGCATGATGAATGAAACACTACAGTAACGCCTAATTAACTGAGTTCATTCTACAAGTAAGAGCCGGTGTTATTTCTCTTCCTCCACACAGACTATAATTAGCTATACCTTAAAATATATGTGTTTTTGTGACTTCATAGATGCCTTTGTTGGAGGAGTGATCGGGTTGCTGTTTGCGTACATCTGCTACCGCCAGCACTACCCACCATTTCTGCACACCGACTGCCACCTGCCTTATGCCAGTCTGACTGCTGCCACCCACACTCCGTCCTCTCACCCTCAGGATGACTCCCAGCCCACCGACAATGCCACCACCCTCCCCCTGGAGGGATTGACTGAAGGGCCAGTATGACTAGTGGCCACCACCGAGACTACTCCCAACACCTTCACCAAACCTCCGAGCCCTCCTCCTCATTCCCAGTGATGGACTGACTCTTGTATACATTCCAGCGGACAGTGAAACACTCCGCCCATCTCCCATACTGTTTCTCCCAGTCTCGGTGGCACCTACTTTCTTTTGTGTTTTTTTTTTTCTTCTCGTTCTGGCTCTTGCTCAGCAGCCGTTAGGTCTATATTTAGATGTGATGAACCTATGAATATGGGACATCACCGCTGAGAGGAAAAAGAGAAAATGATGCAGAAAACTTGAGGAAAAGTCGTACTGGCGGGGAAAGAAGATGAAAATATTGGAAGTTTTTTGCTGGAACTTTTTGTGAGTGATGTTGATGACTGGTGTTTTTATGTTGTGAGAAGACTATTCGTTGGCTGTCAAATGATCTGGAGAACAATCCCACGAAATGTCACAGCAATTCAAACTGGTCACACTTTAGCGATACTGTGGCAAAGGTTTGTTTTTAGTTGTAAAGGTGGAACTCTTAACAGAGAAGTCTACTAACCTGCAGCTGATGATTGTTTCTATTGACTGATTGTCAATTAGTATATTCTGACATTTTATGGACGGACCAGTAAGAAAATGTCCTGAAAATGCAGCAGACTTTACACAGCATATAATGAGGATTTTGATGTGTATTTGTCAGCACCAAAAAAAACCTTTTAGAAATAATCCTTCACAGTTCTCTGTTAAAGAATTTGCCTGTCCTGATCTGAAGGCCACTCAATGCCTGACCCTTCATTACCCTGCATCAGACATACAAAAGCTTAATGGGCCAGACAAACAAATGACAGCAGGGTGTCCACATACTTCTGTCCATAAAGTGTTTATTTGCTGGTCTAGCCTCCAAAGTTAGATGGCACTAAATTCAGGATATGTTTGGATTTTGCTTTTAAATAAATTGGAGCACAGGAAATTATTTGGATTATAAATATTTTTTAAAACAGTTCTTACATTACAGAAGAGCCAAATTAGTGATTTTGGGCCTCCTTAGCAACATATTGACAAATGTAGAACCAATAAGCCTGGAGAAGCACTGGTCCATCCCAGAAATAACATTCACTATTCCCTCTCCCCATTACTGTACCTCATTTTATTATCATCCCATGTTCTCCACTGCACGGTGGTGGTACAATCCAGCTCGCTCATTCCTCTTCCTGTCAACAATTTTATTTATTTATTTATTTTATAACAATCCCTACCTTTTAATGCTTGTTCCCAGGGGGCTGCACAATGACACAAACCCTCAATCCATAACAGGCAGGTGGGAAGTGTGCCTGAGAAGGCACAAACTCCAATCTGATCCTGCATTAATCCTCATTAAGTAGGGTCACTTACTGCTGCTTATGAGGACATTAGGACTATATGAGGTGGCCCACAAACTGGCCAAGCATTTCAAATGGCTTTCAGCTCACTGTAGCCTCACAAATAGACAATCTAGCATTCAGCAAGGAGACAGATCCGGACCAGGACTGTAATTTTGATGCATTATTCATCCATTAAAGTTACATTATTTATTAATATAGGGACAGCGCGTTAAAACGGAACAGACACCAAAGATTTGTTGCTTTTTTTCCCCATCCTCTTCTGCTTTATTAACAGAGATGACACATGGCCAGATTACTGGTTCTCTATTCTCTGCAAAAGCAATTTGTAGCCTTTTTACAAGTTTGTTAGAAATGATGGGTCATTTTGTTGCCTTGGTTACCGTGTCATTTCTGCCATTGCTGTGACATTAATGGGAACACAAAATCTCAAAAAGACACTATGTATATCTATATACAGTATGTTATGTGTTTACACAGAAAAAGAGGTTATTTTGTAATTTTACATCAGCTGTGTATCTTCAGCTGTTGCTGGGCACAATTTGGCTCATGGCACAATGGTAGAGCTTCTCAAATTATTTTATATTAACTTTAATTAATACAATTACTCAGTCCATTGGCAGCTTCTTCACAGTGTGTGTGTGTGTGTGTGTGTGTTTGCAGGGTTTGGAAAGGCCTACATCCCACACTGATGCAATACAAAAATGAAACTTTTTGTTAGAAGATTTAAAAAAAAGGTGCTTGACTGCACATCAGACTCTGTGACGGGACTTGATGAGACTCTGAGAGTTGACGGTTGAGTCGGCAGAATTTTTTTCAGCGTTTCTTGGGGATGACATGATTGTAACATTAAGATCCACAGACCTGCATTTGCCTAACTCTGCAGTATTGTATTTTTGGTGATGGTATAGTGTGTGTGTTTTGGAGTCACAATGAATTTAAGTTTCTTAAAATCATCTCATAATTTGCTTTGATTTGGTGCTATAGATACTTTTGTAGCAGTCGGTGTCCCTTTGTTTCAAATGGTGGATGTGTCATTTTGAAAATTCAATAATTTTCTACGAACAAAAGAAAAAACGATTTCAAAGCCCAAAGGCTGAACTTTTTTTTCAAGGATGAAAGTACCTAAAAAATCTTAAAGAAATGATTGTCATGAATATGTGTCTGAAGAAAAAAGATTTTTTTCTTGCACGGCATGCCAGTTTTATTTGTGAGCAAAGTTTTCTATGAATAAGCATGTCAGGGCTTGAGAACTCTTTGAGCTGTGTTTTACTGTTTGCATACCTTACGTATAATAAAAGGACTGCAACTGTGTGAAAAGCGTCCATGAAGAAAACAAAGGACCCCTAAATGTATCTTGCTTCGGTGTGATTTTATTTATGGTGGGAATCATTGGAAACAAAAGAGTGAATATTTGTATTTAAATTGCCACACTGTAATCAACATATAGCTCTTCTTAATATATTGTCCCGTCTAATATGCAAATGACCAATCTACAATTATCTATTGCTTCAGCAGACATTTGAATGAGCTGTACCCCGAGTTTAGTTTGTGCTTTAATGGAGGAGCTGAATGTGTGCGTGTGAATGTAACTCTGTTCTAAGTGTGTGTTGTGCTGTTTTGCATCAGTTGTGTTGCACTCTTGTTTAGGGAGTTTTCAATAAACGTGTGTATGCTAAAAGCTGCCTGTTGCTTCATATCAGCTCACTGAGGTTTTCAGATGAACATGAGCGGAACAACTTCAAACAACGGCTCTCATTTGGGGTGAAATGTATCGACAACTGGATGTATTGCCTTGAAATTTGCTAGCTCATATTCAGACATGTAACAGAGTTGTTTATATTAAGAAAATGTCTGCAATTAGACAAAATGAAAAGCTAGTTTTGACTTCTTTTTAAGAGGGGTGACCAGAGGGTGTCCTCCAACTTTAGGGGGATCACACTCCTCAGAATCCCCACCATACTGGAGAAGCAAATCCAGTCAATGGTTGAATCTCAGATTCAAAAGGGACAGTAAGTGAGTATGGTGTACTGGGTTCGTTGCTCAGTCCCTCTACAGCCAAAGCTTGTTTTTCATTGCTGCAGTAAGCTGCATCAGACTCTGTCAGGGTCGCTCTTTGTCACCACTTCTGTTCATTACCTTTAAGCTGCTGTGGTCCTGCTGCCTCATTGACCCGTGACCTCCAGCTCTCACCTTGGAGCAGTTCATGGTGAAGCAATGAGGATGAGAATCAGCACCTCTAAATCAGTGGTTATAGTCCGAAACTGGAAAAGAATGGACGACTTGTGGAGGAGTTCAAGTATCTTCAGGTCTTGTTTATGAGTGAGAGGAAAAGGGGAGCGTCCACAGTAGTCAGGGCTCTTCCTCCTTCATGTAAAGCCACCAGCTGGGCAGTGATGGGAAGAATAAGAATAGAAACAGCCGAAATAAGTTTCCTCTGGGTGGTTGGTCTGTCCCTTAGAGATAGGGTGAGGAGCTGGGTCAGCGAAGAGGAGCTCTGTGTATAGTCAATGCTTCTTCATGTGGAAATGTGACAGTTAGGAGGTGGTTAGGATGCCTCCTGGGCACATATCCGGTCAGGTATCCTGAACATATGCAACTGGGAGGAGGCCATGATGCAGACCTATGACACAGATGAGGGATTATACCTCTCAGCTGGCCCGGGAACACCTTGGTATCCCCCCCTGGATGAGCTGGAGGAGGCTAGGGAGAGGAAAAGTGGATGGATGGAACACAACAGAAAGAAATGAATAAAATGACCTGCTTCTGAGGAAGCGGCTTTTGATTTCAGTCTGTCACTTTTTAGGGCCCCTGGAAAAATGTATTTTTGGGTTTGTGCAACTTACAGTTCATCCCTGTTCATTTGTGTTGTGAGTGCTTATTTGTTGTGCTTTGTAAAGATGTATATTCATTTGGAGCCAGCCAGTAGAGACCCTGCAGATGGCTGGATTTCCTGTCACTCCTACAGTAGCACAATTCACCACAGTGACCTAAAACACTCTGAGTGAGTTTTGAAGGACTGAAAAGTGAATGGTCTGAATGAATCTGGAGGCCTTTAACCGCTGGGGCCTTATTACTCATAAAGGTGATTCCTGTTGAATAATAAGATAAAGACACCTCCAATCAATAGTTCCTCCCAGACGTCAGCCTACTTATGAACTGTTGTTTTGTGTCTTTTTCAAAGCTTCTTAAAGTGTGATGACATTTGTAAAGAGCACAGGGCTTCAAGGTTTTACAGGGTAAAGAAGAAGAAGAAATGATGTGTGATGTCTGCCAACCAATCAGACCCAGGAGTGCTGCAGCATCCACTTCTGTGTAAAGTTAATGTGACTTCTCGAACTACCCTAAAACTTCAGAGTACTGTGATCTATGAGGCGATAACTTGTATAAGCTGAGGCTAAGTATATGGTCCTATTTTGACAGCTGTTCATCTGTTAAAGTGGCACCGTGTTTCCCTGGAGTTCCTGTAAGAGGTAGTGTAGATATTGGAGTTTCAAGGTACATTAAGCACCCACACAACAGAACAATAAAACGGCCCCACAACAGCAATTACACACAAAAAAAAACTCACACTGAAACTTTGAGTGTGTGTGAGTTCTAATCCAGCACTGCTAACATTTGATACAGAAGCAAAATAGCCGCCTGCCAGTCCCACATTTGTTTCTGACGTGGAAGGGATGGTTTTCATTTCAGTGTGAGAAAGATTAGAGCGCTCACTCAGAGGCAAATGTGTCATCCTTCAAAGCAGCCATATTGTTTTCCTGTCAAGGGCAGCTCCCCCCTCTGCTGGATGAGCAACGTCATTATGGCAGTCAAATCAACCTGGATCTAATGCATCAACAGTCATCTGGCATCTAATATCACTTAACATTGGCGTACCCTTCAAGATGCACGAAACTCCATCACACTCAGTGTTTTCCAGGAGGGCTTTAAAATGGAGATCTCATGAACTTGTGATTGCATTAGTGCTGATGGAACAGGCATCATTAACATGCTAATTAAATGTTATAGATGCTGGTAAGATACTGATCAGTGGCGGACATCAGAGCAGTTTACTCTGTATACAGGATATACAAATGAGTCCAGAATAAATCAATAACATGGCCTTATTATTCTGTGTTAGTCAGAAACTCATCAGCACTCATAACAGCATTCATCCCATTTCTGCTTTCAAATAGTAATTCCTTTTATTCCACTGAGACATTTCCACAGCTGGAGAGGCCTGTTTATCATACTAAAAAGGGAATCTCCCAGGATCGGCCTGAAAAGTGGTCGATTATCACTCCACACTTTAAGTTTCAGAGTGACTGGTACAGACACTGCAATGCCGGATTGATTGATCTTGTCAGAAGTGAGAGGCTTCAGGACAGGGGTCATCTTCTGGGCTCTCTCTGGCACCTTTAAGATAAAGATAAAGGAGGACTGTGCTGAATAGACACTATATGGATAAAATGTGCACAAATTTTTTTCATATAGAGTCTTTTGAAATAGAAAAAAAACTTTTGGCTCCACCAAAAGCATGACCTCTGAGCAAGCAGTTACGGTGACACTGTGGATGTGGAGAGGGACAAACAAGCAGTCAATCACATTTAAACTCTTTCCTGTCGTCAGCTGCGGTTACAGATCACCTCTTCCAAGCCTCCTTCACCCCAAGTCTTCAAAGCCAAGCCAAACCCTCATCTCTCTTGATCTGCAGCACCTTTTCATCACCAGGTGTAGACCAGAGGGAAGCCTTTTTATTCTCTGTCTGTCTTTCGTCCTCTTTCCCTCAAAGCTTGATGACTTGTCCATTTACTTTTGGTCACATGATGCATCATCTGGACACAGATACATCACTCCCTCCTCATATCTACACTTGATGATAGATTATTGATTGAGTAAAATAATATAAAACAATGCATCAGCTACTTTACCACTATCAAAGTGTGTTGAGGAAAACTTGAAACAGCTCCTACATTCCCTGAAGGCACCATTACTGAGGGAAGCCTCTAGCCTTCAATGTGAAGTTTCATACCGGATCAGAGGGCCAAAAGTCTGAAGCTGAAAAAACCTGACCTGAAAGAAATAGAAATAACAGATAAATAAGGCCTCAAAATTCACAATTAAACTCAAAATATATGATGAATGTTTACTTTATTATGTTGCTGTTCTTCAGCATATAAACTTTAA
>JAVQJX010147701.1:0-15284 GCA_036025115.1 Ambassis agassizii
CACACACACACACACACACACACACACACACACACACACACACACACACACACACACACACACACACACACACACACACACACACACACACACACACACACAGCTGTTTGTGAGGATGGATGTTCTTACATCTTAAAATAAACTTAAGTCTACTAAGCATTATAAAGTGCAACTCAGTAAAAACAGCAAATACAAACAATATAAAGCAAAAGCACAGCTGTGTAAATTCTGCTATGTTTGCAAAAATATGTGTGTGTGTGTGTCTTACCCTAAGATCCAGTACCTTGTCCAGCACAGTGTCGTCTCTCTCCAGCACTGGCATCTCTCTCAGCCGCATGGACGACAAGACAGAGGACAACCGACTGCAGCAACACAAGGCGAGACATCCATAGCACCAGTAAACATGCACTAAGTGTAGAGAGGGCCAGACAGGTATTAGACAGCACTGAGAAAAAAACACAATATTATTTCTGCCTTTTCTGTGAACTGTATCCCCAGTTTTGTTTTTCACTATAGTGAAACAGACAAGTGCATTAATTCTGCACTACAGTGAAGTACTCTGCACTGTCTGTCTGCAGAACCACAGAGCTGCCTAGACTTTTCACAGATGCATTGAGACGTTGCAGCTTTTTAAAAGCAGGAGGAATGTCTCTGAATCTCTCATGATGGATGTCAGTCAGTTAAAATCTCTTCAAAGATTTAATGGCAGGCAGGCGACTTCAAGTCAGTATAAATACTAGATAAAGAGCCTAAAGGGAAACATTACAGTAGAAATAAGTACACATGTGCAGAAGAAAGTTCAAATGATGCTGTGTAATATTGGATTGGTGGGAACTCCCACTTTATTAGTCTAATGGCTGCAGGGATGAAGCTGTTTTTGAGCCTGGTCGTCCAGTGCAGATGCTGTGGTTCCTGTAACGCGGGCGTGTGGGATCTCTGATGATTCTCCTCTGCTTTCTCTGCAGGAGGATGGTCATAAGGTGATCGACATTCAGACGCCTAATGCTTCACCCGGCACTCAGTCAGTGGGCAGTGCCAACAGCAGCGGAGGAGCCACGGATCTCTTCTCCAATGTACCCATCAACAATCAGTGAGTCCCACATCTGCAGTTAAAGACTGAGGAAAAATGGCATCCATATAACACATTTTAATCTCTTTTTTAGGTATATATTATGTATTTTACATACAACAAGTCAACTCAACCCTGTTGTTTTGTTCATTTTGCTTCCTGTAGTGTGCCAAATCTGACCAGTGAGCTGTTCACCCTGCAGCCTAACTTCACCCCCATCCAGACCACACACACTGTGCCCAACAATAACAATGCCTGGGGAGGTAGGACTGCACACACACACACACACGCTCATATAATCATGCAACATGTAAATACATTCCCACTCACACACTAAGTCCTGGATGCACTGTGACATTGACGGCTAGTTGTTTCATACTTTTGACTCATTTGCCCCTTTTTTCCTCCTTCCTTTCAATGTTACCATGGTTACCTTCGCACATCAGGTGACCTGCTAAAGCCTTCCCTGCCCACTCAAATTCACAGCCCAGGAGCCCCATTGCACTCTGGGAAAATGCTGCCACATGATTTGGATTCTTCATTAGCCAATCTGGTTGGCAGTGAGTACAGTTTGTCTCTTTCCACATCTTTATTCATCACCTCCATTTGTCTCTTTTTGCTGTGTTGGTTGCTTTTTTATGTGTTCTTTTTTTTTTTTTTTTATCAGACCTGCAGTTTGGGGGGACACCAGCTAAAAAGTGAGTGATATCAAACTGATCCATGCAAATGACTGACCACCGCTATCCAGTCTCTTATCTCTTTTCACTGTACTGTTTGTGTGCATCAGGCCGGAGCTCCAGTGGAGTCAACTGGTCGAAAAGAAGCCCACTGGAGGAAGTGGCTGGCAGTCAAAGACCATGTGCACCAGCACCAACTGGACCCACACCACTCATCCCATGGCGCCTGCACCCATGCCCGTCCCTCAGATGGTAAATTAAATATTATAGTGGTAACAACATGAATGCTCTTTTTTTCTTCTTGTGGCCAAAACACTCAAATATTTACACCTGTCAGGCACAACTTATAGTCAATACATGCATCACAGCTCCATATCCCCCTGGATAGCTGCATTCATTTCTATCCACCCAACTGGAGAACAGAGTATTATTTTTAGCATAGTAATAGTAACCATGTCTGGTCAGTGAAGCCCTCTAATTGTATTGTATTGTGTCCTATTTTCTCGATCTAATGTTCTATCTCACTTTCCATCAAATATACCCGTTGGCTAAATGTAACTTATAAAAAAAAACAGTTGTGAAAAGTGTCCTTGCTCTTTGTGCTTTATTCAAATTATGCACGTCTTTTTCATTCAGTCTGGTTTCATCTTTTTTAATTTAAGGCTGATCGACCTTTCAACACAAACTGTTCATTTTGTCAGCAAATGGTCTGGAAAGCTGAGGGCACAACTTGAATATAAAGCAGAACGACGGCCGTTAACTTCAGATGAAGAGTAGCTTTTAACTATTTCTCTTTTCTCAACAGAATGGGATGATCTATACCGGCTATGTAAGTGTCTGCAATGCATTATTCCTCTTTTTGCACCTGCATAACATCTATATCTGTGACACATTATTATTAGACTGTTTGTATTGATGACTCCACATGAATTATAAAGGAGAAAGGGGGGATTGTTGTGATTACTGTGCCGCCATGGCACATCGCTCTTTGTTATTATGGGCTGCCAGTCTGCCACCATCTTATTTAAATGCTGCAGCTCTTTTTGTTGTTCTGTATTAGGTATTAGAAATATTTTAGACATGAAGCTGACAAGACCAGGATTACCAGGATTGATCTTTGAGTCTTTTGTGTACAGGCTCCAGCACCAGTGGCTTTTCCTATGACGACACCCCAAGTGCCTGTGTATGGAATGGTAAAGAACATCTCCCAGTGTCAGCCATACACACATTTTTTAATTTGTTTTAAATACTAAATGATCCGTCCTTGTTTTCTCACTCACCTGTGAACCAGCTCCCTCCTCAGATGAGTCATCAGATGGGGGGTGTTCCTATGATGCCCCCACAGCCTGTCATGTACAACCAGCCTGTCCTGAGACCCACCAATCCTTTTGGACCCATCCCAGGAACACAGGTAACACAAACACATTAATGCATACGCCACATAGTGTAGCTGAGGCTAGCTTAACAAAATATCCGAAAATAGTCTGGTTTGTTTTGCGTTTTTTAATGGATTAAAACAAACCTGATCTAACTAGACGATGTGACTGCTAAATGCTAAGCTAACCAGGCACTGGATCTTATATTTTACTCCACAGACATGTCATATCAATCTTCTCTCAGCCCGTGACGGCCTTTAGAAAGACGTCCCTGAAGACTAGAAGGAATTAGTGAAATCATTTCATGAACTGAATGTTAAACTGATATACAGTAGAAGGTACAACAGCAAGGGTCAAAATCCTCGATTTGTGCTGTGTGTCTGCAAGCTTCTGGACATAATTGATTGTGCTCATTCGCAGCTATCCTTCAAGGATTGATTAGTCAGGGTTCAAGTAGTGCACGCATGAAGACACAAGACATGAATCATTTAATATTAGACCAGGAAGTGTGAAAAGGCTGTTTTTTTTCACAGCGAGTAATCATCACTTGGTAAAGCTACAAGGGCCTCAGAAGAACAAACAATCAAGTAGACTTTGAGCAATTATTCATAACAGAGTAATGTAATTGCTTACTGAATACTCGCGCACCATAGAAGCTGTTTTCCTGGCACTGCGGCAGGTAATGCGCTTGTCAATAGATGCCTGAACACTTGATGAGGTGTTTTGTTGAAGTAAATTACTCCCGATTCTCCCTCCCCATCCTCTGCAGATGCACTTCATGTAGGGAGGATGTTGTAACCATGGCAGCAAAGCTGAGAGAGACAGAGAAAGCAAGAGGAAAAGAGATGGAAGAGAAAGAGTCGACGGCGAAAAAAACGGAACAAATCCAGAACCAAATCCAGTGCAGGAGGGAGAAAGAGGAAGAGGGCAGAGAGGGAAGAGGGAGGGGAGAGGAAGGAGGAGAGGTGGATACAAGATGAAATGCTGATGTCAGTTTCCATGTCACCTGACCCTCTAATCTCCTCTCCTCTCTCCATGTGGCTACTGATCTCTCTGTCCGCATCAGTCCCATTCATCCTCTGTTTGATTTTGCCAGTTCAAATGGCAATTATGACCTGTGATGACGCTACGAAGACTGACAGCTCTGCGGAAATGCAGGAGCTCTTATCGCCCCTCCTCCTCCTCCCCTCCACCCCCCCCCCCCCCCGATAATTTCTTGTACAAAGGCTTACCCATGTCTCTCTCCATCCCACAACTGAATCAAACTCGGAGGACACACGTCTCTTTTTCTCTGATTGGATTTCGCTGGCACTTTACTCAATGTGAACTTTGCCAAGGGTGTATTTCTGTGTAGGTGAAATTTAGCATCTTGCTCAGATTGGTTCCCGGTTGCGTGTCATCCATCACCTGATGTCAGAAGTAATTGATTGGAATGCGTGTGTGGGAGTGTGTCTCCTTTTTTCTACATTTCAGCGTGCTGCATCGACATTACAGTTTTTATGAAGCTCCATTTGTTCTTAATTGCCAACCTCACATGTGGTCTAAAGCGATGATTTGCGGGCACACTTGTGGATGGATGTAGCAGCGCGGCAGATATGTACTGTGTACGTGTGTGTGTGTGTGTGTTTCTGTTTTGGTACCTGATGTCATTACTGTGTTGCCAGGTACTAATGTGTTACTGCACTGGAACTAACTTAATGAAAGCACTGAGCCAGACCCGGGCATCGCATTTGGATGTAAACAAAACTTTGACACTAACTTTGCTACTTGGGTACGTGCTGTACACACTGTGTATTTTTTTTTAGTTCCTCCTCTACAGCTGTGCAATATCATTCAACCTCTTTTACCGTCTTTTCCCCACCCATCCATAGTCTGTTTCGAAGCTTTTTTCAGCTGTAGTGTTCTATGTCTTGCGTGTCGACATCAGGTTTCTCCTGATGTTCTGTTACTGCTCTAAAACAGTAGTGAAATGCACTGAGAGTCAGACAGAGAGGTGAGTGGACATACATGATGCGATTCTCAGTCAAGCCAATCAGAACTCCCAAATGTATGACGCCACTCCCTGTCCTGAGCATTTGTCCTGTCCAAAATTAAAGTCTCCTGTCACATTCTTTTCACTTCAGGAAAACTTGGATTAGGTTAATGACTGCAGCAGATGTCTCACCTCCACCTGGAGGAACGGATGATGTCGCTGAGTATTTGTTAAGGTAGTGTTTATATGGACAGGACAGCTAAAGGTCAGTAAGAAGACTCAAATGAACGCCAGACCGTCGGAGAGAGTAACTGAGGGTAATGCCTGCAGCGATGGCGTACAGATTAATTCGGACAGCCAGTGACGGGGAGGCTTTAATGAGACATTAAATGTTAATGTGGATTTTCTAGCAGATCCAAGGTCGAGTCAGAAGATATATAAATATATATACATAGCACAAACCTTCGAAGAGGGGACACTGCTCTGCTGCACAAAAACCTAAAAATCAATGCTGGGATGTACAGTTGAAAGGGGCAATAATCGATTGGGGATGAATTCGTTTTCTATTGATTGTGTTTGTTCTATGTACATGTACTGTATGTGTGTTTGTGTGCACATGCCTTCCCATAGAGATAAACAGGGTCATGTTCCTCAGTTAGAGATGAAAGGTCTCTGGCGAGCAGGTAGCGTGTACTAACTTAGCAATGAGTGTTATTGTTACTTGTGTGTCTCTACAACAACACAACATAAATTTTAAGGTAGCTCTTGAATCACTCATCTGCTGAGAAAAAAAAACACAAAAAAAAAAACAATAATGCCCTGAGTCATCAAAATCTGGAATCTTGAGGTGAAGTCTGAGGCGAACCTCTGCAGACAGCTGGAGCTGCACAGGCTGGTGATTTCTAACAAGAACAACTGCTGGCTACGCAAAAAAAAAACAAACAAACAACAACCCAAAAAACAATCTCTCTGCAGCTCATGAGTCAACTACCAGCAGAGAGAGACTTGTGTTAGGAATCATCTCTGCGCAGGCAGATAGTCTCTGAGGTCAGCTGACATCTGGGTATCTCCTTTGGAAAACTTGTCGTGTCACTCTCCTCCATTATTCCCCGTTCCAGTGGTTTGTCTTTCTCCGTCAGCAGAATGCTCTTTTATTCTACGTGCACTTCACTCCCACAACACAGCTCGCTCCATCCTGGGCCAACCTCTTTGACTGTTACCGTGTCCTCTGTATATAGGTAATGCCGTTCATGTGTTTTTAGACGTGCTCTCTCTGTAAAGTGATCGAAGCCCCATTGGATGACGTACTGTATGTGGGACAATTTATTGCTGTATCTGTGTTTGAATGGTTGTATTTTGAAGGTGTCATCATCTAGGGATGGGTGGGTGGGTTTTTGGGTTAATGTTTGTGATGTTTGTTGTCCATCTCAAGGAGGAAATGGGGGGGGGGGAAGATTGGGAGGGAGGGGGTGGGACAGGGAGGTAAAGGGTAAACTATCACAACTGGTATATACCAAGAGTGTCTTCATCAAGGAAGTGGACAGGACAGGGTCTGTCCTCTTCAAAACAGGAACATTTTTTTGCACCAAAGTCATCATCAAAGCGCAGCTTCTTCTTATTCAAGGTCACTATGGATGGATGATATCAGAACTCAAAAAGTTTTTTTTTTTTTGTTTGTTTTGTTTTGGTTCTTTTATTTTCTACAGACAAAGAAACTGTCTCTTTTTTTGCATGATTAAGTGTCGTCTTTTTATTGGCTTGTGTGCCCGGTAACAGCATGACCATTGTGTGAACTCTCACTTTACCGGTGTGTTTGGAAAAATGTTACAGAAATTTCTCCAAGAGATTTTTTACTTACCTCTTGACATGAACATTCATTGACATTCATAATCAACTGTTTTACAATGTAGGAGTCTGTAACTGTTTGAAGGCTGCCTCGCATGCAGACATGCAACTTGCAAGTAACCCATCAAACTTCAAACCAAGTTACCATAACTGCATCTCTGTAAAACACCATGGATGTCAATGCCAGTTATCACCTAGCTAGCTAGACATTGCAGTCTTGTAAAATCGCTCTTTATTAAAGCGTTGCTATTTTCAATACGTGTGTTTGAATGCTCGCTCCTTTTTCATACTATGCCAGCAGCATCATGGGAGGTAGTGATTGGAAGTCTAAGTACTGTAATATGTGTATGGTCTGGTCCACATTGTGTGGTGTTTTTAATGTGTTTGCCCAGTCTCGTCCTGTCTGTTGCCATCAGTTAGACATTATTAGTTTTCAGTCATTCACTAAAACGCACACTGGTTTCCTGAAACCAGATGTGGGTTCACCAGAAGCTTCAACTCTGTTATGAGTAACTTTGGCAAAGCAGGCCAGAACGTGTGTAGTCCAGTGGGGTTTGAGATATATGATGGTGTTTAAGGATCAATTTGGGTTTAAAATGAACAATATTCAGCATCCCAATGTCTGTTTGTCATGTCTTTTGTAGCAATAGAATCAAGAATATACTCTGACTTTCCTTTTACCCTAAAATTATGACAGTACTAGGCAAACAGAGGCTTTTATCTGGGCCTTTCAACAATTTTGCGACAACTTTGCGACAAGATCTAATTCACAATAATTCAAGAGCAAAAGAAAAAAAAACACACACACATAGCCATGGAGACAATTAGGTGAAGCCTCTGCTGAAGAAATTCACAAAGGTTTCAGTTAAAAAGTGATCAATAGCAGCCAATACAGCTGTGTTTTGACCACCACAGGACCTACTACAGTGGCCTGTTGAATCAGACTATAAGAACTGTCCCCAAAGGAGCTTTTTGGGTGATTTATAGGTAGACAAAAGGCCTGTAAAGAGACATTGATAGATACCCACACCAGTACGTATGGTAGAGTTTGATCGCAATTAGTTATTGGTGATTAATTACATCACGTCCTGATCCACCTGGGTGTCCTGCCACAATGGAAACACAACAGGCTGTGTACACGATCAAGTTCCTGTGGCCAAAAAACAAGCTCTAGATGCAAATACCAAGGCAATAATTCATCATTAAGGTAAATGTGTCGTCCTCTGCAGGCGTACACAGGCACTGATAGAAGACAAAAGTTCCACACAGTCTAAGAAAAACTTTTAAAGTGGCCCAAACAAGTCTACTAAAAAGATTTTTTCACCTCATACACACTTCTACATGCACTCTTGACTTTAAGGAAGACATAGATCACAAATTAAAGCCTCTGTATTCACTGCTGAAGCTGATTCACAGACTAATCTGGCTGCTGGATACCAGACTTATGCTACCAGAGTAGAAACTGCTGCATTTCCATGTCATTATGCCAGTGAAAGGCACCTGATGTCTCTGCAGTTTTTATGCTCCATTTAGGTACATAGGCCTACTCATCATATTACCTCAGTATATCTGTGTATACTGCATTCACTACTCTCATCAGTGCCCTAGTGTCCATCTGTAAACTGTTCATTGTTGTTGAGGGCATGAAACTCAGCAAGTGTCCATGAAAACGTTAGCAGGGAGTGAAGTCCTATACGTTCAATTACTTCTCACTTTCTTTTTTGTACATTAAAAGTGATTGAATTATCATCAGGTTTGAAATGTTATCAGATTATTGTTTTTTATTTTAAGAGCATAGATTGATGTTTTTTTTTTAAATAAAACTGAATAAAATGTCATCAGATGCTGAGCTCCAAGAGTTATTTGAAGTGATTGCATTCACACAGAAAAGATACAGTTGAAATTCATTTATTGATAATTAAACATAGGACAAATGTAATTTAAAACAACATGGTAGAATTTGCGAACGATGTCATTCATACAAGTTGGATGTGTCATCAAAACTCGTTTTTTTTCTCTTTTTGGGGGGGGGGGGTTGGGGGGGAGGGGAGAAGGGGAGTCGAGCTTTGAACCAGCAACCGATCCTGAGCCAGGTTATTCAACTCTGTAATGGAGGGCCTACCAGTGTGCTCTTAAGCAAGGCACTTAATCCCAAAGTGGCCGCAGGGGCACATTTACAAAAACTTAATCCATCCTACCTAAAATGTCCCAAATCCGGCCCTGGCTGCGATTGCCTGGTACTCTTCGGCAACATGGCTGTTAGATACAGGATGTATTAACACCAACTTGCCTACTGCAGATTTTGACTAAAGGTAATATAAATGTCCTCACAAGATTGTGTGTTGAGTGGTCACAAGTGGGAGCAGGAATGTATGAGCAGAGTATGTTTGGGGAGGGAAATGTACAAAAACTTAAAAATGCAGGGGGGAAAAAATGGTCATCATCTTCTTTTTAAAAATGATGGGAGATTTATTTCCAAAAATCTGAAATCCTGAAAAATCCTAAAGGCAGGTAAGAAAAAGGAAGCATGGACATGGTCGGTATATCTGTACTGTGAGTGTGTTTGTGAATGTGTGCGCGTGTTTCTGGGAGGGGCAGGAGTGTGTGGTCTGAGTGTTTACCTTAGAGGGGGGACACCCCATCGTCCACAGCAGTTTCAGGCCTAACGCTGCTGTTTTCCCCATCCCTTGCTACAGCTGCGTGTGGCGTACGTCCAGGGCAAGGGCTCAGTTTGGCTCCCTCCCACTCTAGCTGCAATAATCAGCAAGAGGAAGAAGGTGGCTGGAGCAGCAGCAACAACAAGGCATGCATCTAACAGTTCACATGGAAAAGGTGGAATAATGTGGAGGCTATGTGTCACTTAAACCTAACACAACACCTTCGCTTCAGGAAATAAAATGAGTACCTAAAGTGTGGCACAATCACAACAGATTTGAGCAACTATTATAAAATACAGGTGGAATAAGGTGTGCATTAGTATCATGTGTAGGTGTAGCCAGCTTTGCATTAATAATATGCAATGAATCCACTTAAAATACGTGTGTGTGTGTGTGTGTGTGTGTGTGTGTGTGTGTAAGTCTGGACTTGTTGAAGGTTAGATGTAAATGCAGAGGAAGCCAATAATCTTAGCTGTGCGTCCAAATGTGGTGTGAGCCTGGTGTGATCAGAAGAGAGAAAAGGAAAAGGTCATCAGCCCTTCTCACTGCTGCCTGGGAAAAACAGCAGCCTTTACAAAATCCAACCCTTTATAACACCTGCAGCACAGAGACTGTCGCCTCATATCTACTCTGAATACCCCTACACTGCACATCAGATACACACCACTGCACTGCATTAAGGAAAAATACATGTTGCTCACTGTGCCCCCCCCCCCCCCCCTCCCCCTCCTGTTTCAGCCTCAGTGTCTGATTTAGACTGCAGTTTTGTTCACACATTTGTGTTACTATGGCTCAACACTACTCACTAAATGCTACAAGCATCAGAGTCATACTGTCCAGGCATAAAAAAAAATTTTTTTGGTACTCAATCTTCTGTCAGGTAAGGAAAAGATACAATCATTTTGATCTTAACAGTCAATATTCTTACCAAAAGTAAGAATTGGTTGCCTTTTTTGTATCTACACAAATACCCAATTGTGAATTTTCCCATATGAAAAAAAAAATGTCAAGGCCTTCAATGAGAGCAGAGGCTGACGAGGCTCAAAGAAAAACTAATTGGTCGAAAATGTCAAGAAACCACTTTGCAGTTTTAACTATATCGCTCAACTTCTGTTGACATCATTGGCCATTCACCACCTGCCGACAGTCTTCCAGGTTCTTAAAAATTCACAAATGTACAAAAAAGAAATGGGTTCAACTGCTTCAAACTGGACAATGCATTCACCTCACTATTCACAGACACAAAATTCAAAGAGAAAGAAACTGTGAATACTAGAAAAAAAAAATACTAAAAAAAAAGATTCTGTGAGGCAAAACCAACCTTTTACCAAAAACTCAACAAACTGAACTCAACTCTAATTTAGTTTCAGCTCAGTTTGCTTATGTGGACTTTGGGTTACGCAGAATAAATTATGAGGAATCACTAAAGAGGATATAAAACCCAAAGTTCAAACTCTGCCTTCCATCACAGCCATGAAACTATATTATCACACACTGGTCCAAACTTTCCAAAGTCTTTCCTCTCACCCTGAAAACAAAAGTAAGATAACTTCTATTACCAAATGCAAATGCTACAGAGTTAGATGGGCTGCACCATAATGTCAGCTACACAGCCAATTTCAAACAAATCAATTTATGACAAATATCTGGGGCAAAAAAAAAAAAAAAAATCACCTTTTAGGCTTCATAAACCAGCTTAGACATCTTCATAATACAATCTGGTAAACACAGCCTCTGTCTGAGCTAGATTAAGGTTCCTTCCTGTCCTTCTGTATTGATCACCATGTGCTGCTCTGTGTATCCATTGGGCATGTAGATGTATAGATGAATAGACTGAGGCCTTTTACAGACTCTACAAAAGGTATTTCTGAGCTGCTCCGTGTATGTGGCCTTGGATTTACGAGTGTGATGCAGCTACAACTGGAGTCTGATTTAATAAATTTAAGCTTTAAAATGAATGGCGCTGGTATTCAAGCATACCTAACTGCTGTATAAATTGGACAACACACATGACAGGATGTGTTTAACATACTTGCCATTCATCAGCTGATAGCGTTTATTTTGTGTACCAACACCAAGAGATTAGAAAAATATTAGAGTGCAGCAAGGAAATTAGGTGCACTTTTTTTAAAGTAGAGTATATAAAAGGCCTTGATCCACCCTCTGATTCAACCATGTCTGAGCCACTTTTTAAGCTTGTTTAACATTCATCAAAGGACCAGCTATGACTCTGTAACATCCAACAGAAACTATGAAAAACTATATTCTGCCTGCTCCCTTTTCTCCACATATCCAAACACCATGCTAACTCAGTAACACCCACTCAACTCAACAGCCATCCACTGACTAGTAAGAGACTATGTAAGCCAGAATGGAGAAAGGGGAAGATGCTTCATATTTAAAGCATATTTGAATTACAACCTTGCTCCCTCTCTGATTTTCCTCTTTAAAACTGTCCCTCATGTAAATACACATGCACACACACACACATCTGCAGTGTGTAAGGAGCGTGTGGGGGAGGGTTGGGACTATCGATAAGGGGGTTCTGGCGTGTGGTAAGGGTAATCGTGATGCTGGGGCATGGGTTGCCCGTGTGCGGGTGTCTGCTCATACGGTGTGGATGTGGAGTAGCTTCCTGGTGCTGCGTAAGCTCCTGTTGAATCATATGCTCCGGGTGCCCCGTAGCCTGCAGATGTGTCATAGCCCGCCGAGGTGCCGTAGCTCCCGGATGAACTGTCATAGCTCCCTGATGTGGAATTGTAACTTTCGGTCGCATCATATGTTCCTGGGGGTGGATAGGCATCTGATCCTGCATATGTGGGAGGTGCTGTGTATGTCCCTGGAGGTGCAGGGTTTGCATTGGAGGCCTGGGCGGTGGCCGATGGAGGTGGAGGAGGTGGTGGAGGAGGATTGGTGTAGGCATACTGGAGGTACTGGTACTGTTGATACTGTTGGTATTGTTGCATTTGCTGGTAGTACTCTGTGTAAGACCTGGAGTTCAGGTTAATGAAGGAAGAAAGGGAAAAAAAACAACTAAATTAGCCAAAAGTGGAATCTTGGGCTCTAAAATAGACACAAGAAGTGATCAAATAGTTAAATATTTCTGTCATATGTTTTATGTAATAAAACTATTATTGCAGCTTTTATTAAAAATTTGTCACATGTACCTTGAAACGGGATCTGACGCTTCAGAAGTTGTGGTGGCAGCTGTGGGTTCTTCAGGTACTCCAGGTGGTGTTGGCAGCAGCGCGCGCCGTTTTGGTCGTACAGCAGAGGAACCTGGTACAGGGTCGGGTAGGAGCGGGGCTCGATTTCCTCTTATTGGGCTGCGGTCGCGCTCATTATCTGCAGCTGCTGCCTTTCTCCCTGCCTGCTGCTCTGCCAGAACCTTAAATTCAAAACATCTCAGTAAATGTACACACAAAAAGACAGAAATACAGAGATATACTGCATATATTTTACTCAAATGTTAACACACCTTCTGTCCCTCCTGAAAGAACTTGGCTCTTGCCGCCTCAAAAAGCGTTGTTGGATCTGCCGAACTCTGTGGCTCTACCTCTTCAACAGTAGTGCTGGGATTGTGATTCACCATATCTTGATAGACTTGGTCAGCAACAGATCCATACACCTGACTGGCAAGAGCTCCATATATGACCCCATCTGCACCTTTAGAACTCGAGATGCCCTTCAGTGCAGCGTATGTGGGGTCAAAAGCCGTGGTGTTGTAGAATGAATTATGGACACTTTGTTGAACCTGCAAAAGAAATATGAAAGACATGTATTGAGAAATTTAAAACAAATACAAGAAACAACACAATAACAACCAACTCCACACATTTCACATCAGCTACAACCGTCTTAGTTTCAAAAGCCAACCAATAAAAGTTTCCCCATAGTATAAGGACGCTTATATAAAAAGACTTACCTGTATGGGTAGACCAGCGGCGGCAGCTGCAGCTGCAGCTAGTACAGCTGCCTGACTCTGGTGATGCACCATCGAAGGAGGTGGTCGAGGTAGAAGACCTTCTCTGCCACCTGCAAACAGAGGGGAACAAAAAGCACAAAAAAATATTCAAAACAAAACAATTATTATTTACAAAACCATGTAATGTCCCTTGTTGTGGCACCACCTGCTGGATTATCCGAATTCCCTGATGCAAGCTGGTTGATCAAAGGCTGGGCTTTGGACAGCTCTACAGCCAGCTGACGCCCCTTGAACGTGGTCCCATTGAGAGCCTCAATAGCTGCCGTGGCCTCCTCCTTCCTCTCCATATGAACAAATGCATAGCCAACATTTGAACATAATCTGGCTGTAGAGTCCACAACAAGAGGGGAGATCCATGTAAGTAACGTGCATTTTTTAAAATCTTAAATAAATAAAGAAAAATGTCTCCACTTCACCTTTGACTTTATCACAGTCTAAAACTCTTCCAAAGGTTGAGAACAGTCCGTGTAAGTCCTCTGCAGAGCATGTTGCACTGAGGTTTCCCACAAACACTTTAATGGAGTTAGGTGGTCGCGCCCGTGATTCCTCAACCACGAGGGGTCTGCCTCTGTACTCTTTGCCATCAAGATGTCGTATGGCTCTGTGGGAGCGAGAACATAATGGAATAAAATGCTACAGGATAACTATATAAAATAGCACTGCAAAATGATAACTGTGTGTTTTAGAGTTATAACACTGAGCAAAAAAGGTATTACATGTTACAATTTGGGGATTTCACAGGTCAGTTGTTTCAATGCTGTTTCTTGTATTTTTGTAACACATGTATTTGATTCTGTACAGTGCACCATTACTGGTAAACTATTTCTACATATGCTCTGGACAAACACTTCCCTGTTTTAATAATAAGTGTCTATATTATTCCACTGCACATACTGTGTACAGATATATAAGTATTTCCATATTCACACCCTGCCACAAATCTCCACTTCTAAAATATGCAAAGATATTTTGGAAAACACATCAATTCATTGTATCCAATGATTATAATAAAAGAGTTCACAGTTTCATACTTGTATGCGGCTCCTTCTCCCTTCAGGGTAACGAAAGCATACTGTCTGAGGAGAGAGCAGGTGTTGATCTCTCCATACGGAGCAAAGAGTTTATTTATTTCGTCGTGAGTTGCATCTAGAGGAAGGTTGCCCACAAACAGCTTCACGTTCTCACCGCTCATCTCTGTATCAACCAGGCATCTGTATAAAAAAAAAAAGAAAAAAGAAAAAAGTGAACAATATGCAAGGGGCGTTTGGATAAATTAGCTAGCTAGCTGGTATTTATTTGCATAATGTCTTTGCAAATATCAAGAGGACAAACATAGTTGTTTTTCCCCACGGGATCCCGATTCCCACATGTACTTTTATTAACAAGATAAATTATTGTACGAACGTTAACTAACGTTAGCTAAGATGATGAATCCGTTTTCACCGCGAAAATGGACCCAATTAGGCTAAAAGCACCTTGTGAACATGCTATGTTAGCTACCACTAGACACAAAATGCGGACAATTACACATAACTGTTTATATATATCTTACTGTAATGTAAGTTACGTGAACATCAGTTATCTAAAAACTCCGGACATCTTGTTAAACGTTAACGATGTAGCAGAAGCTAAATGTTAGCCAAGCTAGCTGACGCTAACGTTTCTATCTGAGTGACTGAAAACGTCGGCAAAAAATAAATGCT
>JAVQJX010147724.1:0-11772 GCA_036025115.1 Ambassis agassizii
AGTGTAAGGAAGCGAGTACAAAAATAGCAAATATTTTCCCAGCTGCAACATGTCACCATCAAATGCTATATGTTATAACGTAAGCCAAGGAAATAATGGAGGGAAGAGAGATGAGTTATACACAATGATCTATAAAGACCTGGATGTAAACATGTTCATTTCTGCTGGAAAGTTGGAGCCTTTTAAAACCGGTGGCCATTTGTTTTTGCCACTGGCTTCACTTCTCAGCAGCTCTGTTTGGTCTTTACCTGTAGAGAGGATCTGTTTTCACATTATGTTGGGGTGAAAGCAAATCATAAAAACACTAGAGTACTAACTAATACTCCTAAAATATGTATAATATTATAAAAGAATCACTCCTGATTCCATAATACTGCAGGCCTAACACTACATTCCAATAAACTACTGCCAAAGCTTTTAGGAGACATTTACAGAAAGAAAAGAGGTCAAAATGAGTCTATCTACAGCAGTTGCGTCCGGCAGCCATTACCAACAGTGGACATTAAGAAAGCGCAGGGCTACATGTCAGTGATCTGCTACCAGTGTACCAGAAACCCCAGCAGGGCTCTGAGTCCAGCGTCGTCTCTCCGTATCACAGTGCAGAGGAGAGTTTGTGTGAATGTGAGTGTGTTTTTCCAGCATAGCAAAAGCTATATTCATTCTGTAACCGCAGCGAAGCCCACACGGTCACGCTTTGTGTTCCCATATCCAGAGATCATCTCAGTTTGTTAGAGGTGACATTTCAAAATGAATCGGACCCCTCTCATGGTAAGCCGTTTCTTAGATGGGGGTAACGCTGAGGTCTTCAGACAGAGAAAAGCCTGAGTCTCGGTCACGTGTGGGTTTCTCGGCTTTGGCGTGTCTCCTCACGTCCTCGTGTCCGTAGCTGGCGTGGCGCTTCAGCAGAAGCTTGGGCATACCGGATGAGGAGGTATGGAGGCCTAACGCCAGTCCCAGGCTCGTCCCCGAGGACACACTCAGGGCAGAGCTGGCGTTTGTGCTGGCTTCTGGGGCTTTGGGCATGACCAAGGGCAAGCTCTCTGCCTCATAGCTCTGCTCATCGTAGGCATAGTTGACATTGCCACAGGGGAAAATCTGAAGCTTAGCCAGGTCCATGCCAGCTTTTGTGCCTCCACATGCTGGAGCCATATTGGAGGACACGTTTGGTGTAGCCTGAGGCTGGCAAGGAGGGGAGGGAGCTGACGTGCCAATGCTGGAGGGGCTGAGGTAGGTGCTGCTGGTGTTCTCACACCCAGCCTCGCTGTTCTCTGAAGTTGGGGTGCAGGTCTGTGCGTTACCACTGGTGGAGCACGAGAGCGGCATGGACTGAGTGTGAGCCAGAGCTTTCTTCCCTCTGAAGTTTTCCAAGACCCAGGAGCCGTATGTGGGATTCCAAAGGTTCTTAGTCTTGTTCTTCAGCCTCTGGCTCCCAGAGGAGGAGCCGTTTCTGGAGCAAGGCCGGTGATGAGGAGGCTCAGGATGGAGCCAGCTGCCTCCGGCTGCCAAACAAGGAGCAGGAACAGACTCAGCCCAGGACGGCTCCAGCACTTCTCGACATGACATCACTTCGTGATGGACAGGTTGGGTTCTCTGCAGCAGCAAACGGGGTTTGGTGGGCTGTGGTGGAAGAGGAGTGGGACTGAGGCCCATGGAGGAGAGACCCATCTGGGAGGGAGAATCCTGGGAAACAGGGTGTGACACAAGGAGTGGAGTAAGGCTAGTGGAGGTGGGGTCAGTGGGACGGATTACTGTGCCGCTGTCGTCCTCTGTGTTAGGGCCATATTCCACTGGTAGGGGTGTGTTGATCACATCTGGGTCCTGATAAAGAGGAGAAAACGCAGAAAGGATGAAGAAAAGACCAATAACGCAATAGTGGAAATTATGTCAGCTGACAAACTATACCTGAGTACAGTAGTTGATTCTCTCCAGGATAGTGGAGAAGTTGGGCCGGTGCTCAGGACAGTGCTGCCAACACTGGGTCATGATCCGATAGCTAAACAGGAACAGCCATGACACCATTTTGTAACAGTAGAGAAAGAGAGGTCTACTTTAAGGGCTACACAACAGTTGTGTGTCAGTGTCCGTAGCTTTGTACTCACACAGGTCCTGGGCAGCCCTTTGGAGGATCCATTCTGCCCCCGCTGGTGACAAACTCCAAGACCTCCTGGTTGGTTTTACATGGGTACGGCATGTAACCCAGAGAGAGGATCTCCCAGAGCAGCACCCCAAATGACCTGCAGGGGGAGACAGAGGACAACGACTGAGTGGATTGTTTTTGCACGTCCAACTCTTTCTTCTTTTATGTTGTTTACACTGAGAATACTCCAACCAGAACCAACTGTAGAGGTCATTTGTAACAAGAAAATAGAGAAATCAATAAATCGTACTTATTTTACATGGGTGGGCATTCTTCTCGACAGACTGAATGTTTGTATCCTGCAGTGCAGAAATTAAAGTCTGGTATTTTAATGGAACTCAAAAATCTGATTGCTGGAGTTTCTCAATTTGTTTTTCAGCTTTTCTTTTGGAATGTGCCAGCTCGTATTGTTTCAGCTCTGTTATACATGACTTAAAAGAACAATGCGCTTAATCTTTGTGGTCAGACTGTAACTGATCTCTTCCCACAAACATGTCTTATGGCGCGTTTTTAACCAACATAATGCTGCGGTTTCATCTGATTCGTAAACAAGCCTTTCTGTCAGTTTATGAAAGTGAAATTGTTTGGCTCATGCTAAACATTTGGCTTGTTTTGTCACTGGAGAAGTGGTTTGGACTCTCCCCCTGCCGCCACTGTTTGTGTTCTCACTGCACCCTTTCTCGCAGGAATAAGGCCGTCTTTGTTCCACGGGCCGCGGTGCAGATGCTGTTCTGTCATGCAAAGATGTTCACTTGATAAACTGTTCTACAGAGGTTGAGCTCTCTGTCTGTCTAGTTATTGTTTAAAAGTAAGATAACCCAGGATTGTGAGAATGTCATGCTAACCACATAGAGGTTTGATGAGCTGCAATATTGTGCTGGGATACTTTTCATCATTCCAGAGAAATTGACTATCCAACATTGCTGCAAATCAAAAAAATATTTTTAAATCTGTTTGCAATTTGGAAAAACATCTGGTATAACTTATATAATGTCCAGAAAAATAATAGGGTGTACGCGTCCATGGCAACAATTAGGAAGAACACATAACATTCAGAGAGAGCTACAAATTTGTGTCACTTTTTGACACTACAGGTTTGACACTAAAAGAATCCAGATCAAAATGGTAAACAATCCTTTTGTTGACTCTTGTTGCTGTGTTGAATATATACAGTTAAGTTATACCATGTGTCAGTCTTGCAGGTAAAGATTCCCTCCATAAAGGCCTCGGGTGGCATCCATTTAACCGGCAGCATGGCTCGCCCGCCTTTCCTGTAATAGCTTGCTCTTTGAAACAAAAGCAACATGGATGATGTTCAATAAAACCGCTCTGATCTGAATGATGATGTGTGTTTTGTGCTGTGCAGAAACCTGTAAATGTCTCGAGCCATGCCAAAGTCTCCGATCTTGGCCACTCTGTCAGGTCCAGGGCAGGTGAGCAGGCAATTTCTGGCAGCAATATCTCTGAAAAAAACAGCATGATGACACCGACCACACAAACTCTGTTCAACTCTACAGCCAGTTCAATTTATTGTTCGCAACAAAATGGCCATTTTGGTAGTATGTATGTAGAGACCAACTGCAGATAGAGAGAGGTTCAGTTTATAAAGGGTAATTACTGCGCTGTTGCATCTTATATTTTGATTTATTTTCATCATGTGATCCTCACAGCAAGTGTTTTTTTTTTATCAGTGGAAAGTTCAATCAGATCAAAACATCTTCCCAGAGAGCTAAACATAATCTTGTGAAGCATTTATACATTCAGCACACAGTCTAGACCCCAATAACACTTCATATATTTGTGCTGCACAGCCCTAATTTCTAGCTCATACTCTTAATAACCATAATATGAACCTGTGTATGAAGTGGTTCTCCTCCAGGTATCGACAGCCACAGGCGATGTCTCTGGCCATCTGAAGCAGCTCCCGCATGGTGAGTAAAGAGGTCTGGCCCTGGATACAGCACACAGCTCAATTTAGTGTAACACACAAACAAAGTCCTCAGACACACATTTATAAATAAAAAAAAAAAAAATTGAAAGTTGCAGTGCAGACATACAGTTCGTGGCCTGTTCTGTCTCAGAAAGCTCTTCATGTCTCCTCCGGTCATCAGTTCCAGCAGGATGAAGCGTGGCAGGATGTTGAGACTGACGCCGATACAGCGCACAATGTTCTCATGGCTGAACTTGCTGTGTGGAGAAAGGATACGGTTTCTAGTGGTGAGGAGTTAGACAGCAGGAGAGACTGTGCACTCCTTCAATGACACAAATACTATGTGAGTGCTGTCACTGATACCAAACACATCTGCTCATGTGTTTTTATTAGCCTTGTCAGTATCTTAGGTGCTTCAGATATTTTTTTTTTATTCCTTTATAGTCCCTTAGAGGGAAATTCAAGTCCCTCCTATACACCACACACCAATGTACATGCACATGCATAGAGGAGAGGGGGAGTGGGGGCGGCGCCACAAGCAGCCAGTGCCCCGAGCAGGTGGGGGGTTCTGTGCCTTGCTCAAGGGCACCTCGGCAGTAACTCTCCAGAGGTGAACTGGCACCTCTCCAGCTATCAGCCCACCTCCATGTGTCTTGGTCCAGGGCTGGACTCAAACCGGTGGGCCTCCGCTTCCCAGCCCAATGCCCTATGGACTGAGCTACTGCCGCCCCCAGATACAGGACAATGCGCTGTCTCTGTGCTCCTATATGAGATCAGAAAAGCCTCTTTGATCTGAATAAACTCCAATGAGACAGCAGATGGGAAGCACACTAATTACTGCCATAATTAACATCACACAGGTCACATATAAGAATTCATTTCATTATGTTATAGTTTATTTCCATGACATCAAAACCTCAGGCCCCTTCAGCCATGATTATCCACTGGTGTTTTCACTAATTAGCTAATTATGTGAGAGAGCAATGCTATATGCGCACTTCACTGTAGTGGTGCTTTGGTTTCTAATGAGTAACGTTTGGCTCCTCTAAGTCACATGTCTCAAAAGGCTGCTAGGTGCTACTGTGAGAAAGATGCATGTGGCGGGCACAGCACAGCGTGTGGAAAGCACAAAAGGAGTGTAGGATTGCAATCTGGTTCACCTCATAATCAGTGCCTCCATCAGGAAATCCATTTCATCCTGTTCAGAGCAGATTTCTGGAAGAGTCTGTAGAGCAGAGAAAAGATGTGAGAAGCAGTCTGAGGTGTGTATGTGTGCCATAGTCGAAAGGAAATTCATCATTAAAACTAATCAGCGGTGCATTGAAAAGCGGGAAAAGTCATGCTGAGGTCTTTTTACGTTGCCTTTAAGTGACTCAACATGTGATCTTTGTCATACCTGCTAATCGTTTTGTGCAGCCATTTGAGGTCATGATTGTACCTCACTATGTTTTAAATGAATAAGCGTTCTTTAAATAAAGCACTAGCATGAAAATAAAGAACTTTAAATTAGTACTTTCAAACAAATCCTAAATGGATGTGTTAGATGTTTACATCCTATAGAGTGGATTATACACAGTTATGGAACATGACAGCTAGCACAGAGTGTGGTCTGACCTTAATGGCCACCTGCATGGAGCCACCATCGCCGCTCATCCCCAGAACTTGTCCTTCATAGACTTCACCAAAGGCACCATGGCCAAGAGCTCTGAAAAAAAAAACAAAAAAAAACAACTGGGATGAAATCACTGGCTGAACTGCACATGAATAACATGTTCTATAAATATGTGTATCATCACAATGAACACACTGACATGGTGTCCTGACCTGAGAAGCGTGATGTTCTTGCGCGGCACTTCCTTCAGCTCGCTGAGAGAGGCAGCCTTTCCAGCAAAGCAGTAGTTTGGGTTGTAGTCCGTCATGATGGTGGAGGAGCGGATCTTGCTCAGCTTGTACTCTGGACTCTGCAGTCGCCCCCTCACTGCATGCAGGTCGTTCTTCCTGCGGTACCACACTGCAGAGGACAGACGGGACAATATTTATACTTCAATGCCCAAAATCACAACCCTACTTGTAGTCAGGACAGCACACTATGGCAGAAGCTACTTCCCAACTATCTGCCAAGTGTAGGAGCAGGAACACAAGGAGGGATCAAACCATCTAAAAGCTTATTAGATAAAAAGGGTTCATTGACTTTATTTGGTTCTGTTTCATTGCAGTTCTTCAACACTGGTGGACCCACAGCCAACAAACAGCTCAAAACTGATGATCATATCAAAACCTTGACTTGCTGTAATAGCTGATTAGTAGCAGATAATATAGTCTCCAGCTGCTGACTCCAATCAGATATGAACTTCTCCAATAAGTCAACTACTCCAGTGGAAGTCACTAATGGCATTGTTATACACAGCTCACTGTGGAGCCTGTAAAGCCGAGCCCAAACAAACCAAGTGTTCTGGACGATGTGGGATGGCCTCTCCTTGGTTGCAGCTCCTACACTTGACTGTGCCAGTGAGTTTGGACTCACCCGCCATGGAGGCAGCCCACGTCCCCGATGCGGGTTGGTAGTCTGCCAGGGAAGGGGAGGGCGTTGTGTGCAGGTAAGAGGTGCCGTCGAGCCATCGCCCGGTGCAGATGCTAGGGACTCGGGGGGTGGGGGGGTGGGAGGGGGGTTGGGATGAGGAGGAGTGTTGAGGAGCAGAAGGAACAGGAGGAGGAAGAGGAGGGGGATGGGGATGGGTGGGTGGAGGAGATGAGGAGGGTGAGGGGGCGCCCAGGGAACAGACTACCTCCCTGCATGGGGGAGAGCTCAGGTGAAGAGACACCATTAACCCAAAGGCTGTGTGTGTGTGTTGCATTTAACTATTGATACTGTCACTGAAATCTGACACAAATGTCATCAGTCTTTGTTTAGTCATTTTATTTACTTTACACACGGTGCAGTTAATGAATAGCTTTCTTCATTTTTCGTAATAGATATGGGCTGCATACATTCACCGAGTCTGCTCTGGAATTAACATCTGTCTGATTACGTGTAATAAGTGTAATATGTATAACTATCCACAAACTTTTGGAAACTCACATCTTAACATTTGTTTTCTCTCCTTTCCGAACTTCACATCAGAACATCTTTTATCTAAAAAGCCATTTATCCAATGACTAACCTGCCCTTTACTTTATATTTCCCATTTTTCTAAAAAAAAACAAACATCAACGCTGTTGTCCATTTTCTCCGATCTCTCATCTCCTAAAAAGCACATAACTCTCCTGTGGTTCGGTTTCACCTGTACAGGGTGACATTTTATAACATACTTCTGTTTGTTTTTCTCTCTTCACATCTAATACTATTATTTTCTATGATAATGCATAAAAGAACTATATATTTGATGGTAATTATTTTGTGCATAGACATTTCATTTAAAATATATATGAGTATATCATAAAAAGGCCCATGGAAACAAAGGTCATCCTCCATGGAGCATGACCAAGTTTCTACTGATAATTATCACCCAACAGCAGATTAAATGTAAGATAGTATGATATGTAGATTTCTGTATATGTCATGCACTGTTATTGTCCAATGCCTATTCTCCACCTAACAGTGGTCAAACAGTGGTATCTGGACTAACATAGTGTGCTGCTTTCATCATGCAACCTTCAACCTGTCAGCTCCATGTACAGTTCAACTAATCTGTTATTGAGATGTTTTGCTTCAGGCTTGCCTGCAACACTGACATCACCTTACTAAGGCCTCACTGTAAAGAGGTAAAATGTCACCATTGCTCTTTAAGATGTCGGATTTATTTTAGATCACTTTCCTTACAGAGGGTTTATTATGTGTATTACTTCACTCAAACTGTGTTCTCATGTCAGACTGTACTTGAGCACCGAGAGCTGAACTGATTTTCTGCAGGAAGTCTGCAAAGCACGGAACCCTCCAGATGCCCTGACATGAAAGTTAAGATTCACTAAACGTACAGTGGGAAAAAAAGAGAGTGGAAACTGTCTAAATATTCAGCTTTATCACTATGTTATATTGCTATTATATAGCACTTGTTGCAGGATTACTGGGTCAGCATTCCCTTCTAAACTATCTGCAGCACACAGTCGTCAAAAAAGGTGACAAAGGTGCAAAAAAAAAAGTGTTAATAGCCATGTAATCCCTCACTGTCCTATAATACTGCACGTGTTAATACTACACACCAATCATATTTATATAAAGTGTCTGCAGTTAATACAACAGGATTTAATATGTAAGTCGACATCACATAGCAGCTTTTGACACCAAATTTATGCTCATCATCAGACTGTGGCTTCAGGTTTCTCTCCATCTTAAAAATAAAGCAATAAAATATGGCCGATTCCCTAATCATTCCTGTTTGAAGCATTTTTACAGCATGTCTGACAGTCACGTCATCATTCGTTCCACTTGTGTATATTCTCCATTCTAAAACGTCCTGTAAGTAGCACGTACCTGTACTCTGACAGTCAATGCCCATGGGTTAGCTAAACTTCTCAATGTGACTGAAAGACTCTTCTAATTAGATGTTCATGCCTGTATAATTGTGATTACTTTTCTCCAGCCAGTGAGTCATAATGGCTGACATTTACTGCTATATAATCTCACTCATCAGCAATGTGTAACTGAGAGACACTCTGTAGTGAAATGTCAAAGCTTTCTGCTCGTGCTTTTTATAGTCTGTGCTGCATTTTCAGACTGAAGTCATGCAGCTGCAGTGCATCTCCATCCCTCCATCATACCATGAGACCAATTGTTCTTTTCAATATATTATATAAACAATATGGTGTTTAACAATCATCTCTGTAACATCTTTCTTCAGAATACTTTGGCACACGCTGCACTTATCTATACTGTATGTACACACATCCACAGGAAGGAGAGCATCACCTGAACCAAGTGTTTTGTCTTCACATTGTGCTCACAGAACTGTATTTTCCCATTGCTCCCCCCACAGAGCCGAGCAAAAAAAGGGAATTCATAGCAGAGCTTATCAAAGTTGTTCCTGTTCCTGCTGTTAGTAACATCTGGAAGCCAGTGAAAAGTCCAGCTGTGCTCACAGCCGGTGGAAAGTGGAGGGCACAGACTGTGCACAGAACTGGAGGAGTCTCTTACTGAGGATGACGCCGGCGCAGACCAGGGCAACGCCGCTTGCGATGGTGGAGACCACGACGGCCAGGATCAGAAGAGTGGACATCGGTGATGCTGGGAAGAGAGCAGAGAAGGTCAACTAACAAAAGAAAAAAAAAAAAAAAAAAAAAGGTAGTTGATGCAAACTTGGTGACGTACCTGCAGAACTGATACATGTTACGCTGTCGCTGGCCAGGACTTCATCCTCGTCACAGAGACAGAGGATAAGATGAGTGTCCTCTTCTCGTTTGCAGCTCTGTGTCTGACAGTGGCTGCAGTTCAGCTGCACCTTGATCTCACACTCACCATGACTCTCCATGGCTACGGGGAAACATGCACAAAATGTAAAAATAAAAGATTCCGCCCATCTCATGTATACATGTATAGACATAAAAAGCCTTCTTCCTCTCAAAGCGACAACTGTGTACAACAACTATAACAAATGGGCTTGGGACTGACAGCGACATTATTGAAACATTCATTTTGACCCTGTCCTGACATCTGATCACTGCTAGTCTACATGCTGTACACATTGTTGTTAAAGTTGTTAATGTATCCTCCAGTAATACAATTACTGTTGCAACATTCTTACATATGGCTGCAGTTATAATTATTTCCATTATTAAGTTAAATTCAGATCCAAACAGGGCGCCTTTGTTATGTGTAGCACATTTAGACTTGTGTTATACATCAACCTCTTGAACAAAAAATGTGAATAAATGTATTTGCCTTAAACTCAATTAACAATATCCCTTTTTCCAGATGATGCCGTGAATGTTTCATGTTACACATCCAGTCATCGGGTTCGAAAGTGATGACAGAGCAGCGTACGCAGCAGCAACAACAACAAAGTCTTTCACATGAGAATGGAGGTCTGTCTGTTGGCGCCGAAGGCAACAGGCTGCATGAGGCTGTGAATTAGCCAAGTGCCTTCCTGTTCCTCCCGCTGAATAATGAGAATCAGATGGCCAGCCGTCTCACCAAAAATGAAAAAGAGATATACGCTCCACATATTCATATGTGTAAGCTTCAATGAGACAGACCGCTAAAGGCCAACATAAAGCCACACATAGGCTCAAAGGAAATGAAATGTATACTGATTTTCTGCATGTATGAAGATGTTTGTTTCTACTTTTAGGTCAGGGAGAACTTGTTGCAGTGTGTCAGACTGAGTGTCACCTGCTAGTGGCAGCAGAAAAATCTCTCCCATTGGATGGATGAATGAAACTCCGTTCTGACCATCAGCTGTGATCCCATCAGTCAGCGCAGCATTGCCTCCTAGAACACAAAAAAGTGAACTCCAACTCAATTAAAAAAAACACACACACACACACAAAACAATCAAAAATTAGAAAGTGCCTCCTCCTACAACTAACCTGCACTATCCTAAAGTAATTCTATAAAGATTATTCTGAGCACATGCAGGGTAAATATTTGAACACATGTCAGTAAAATGTCACAAATAAGGAGCAAGTGAGGAGAAATGTAAAGTTTTCAGTGCAGGCCTTCTGTTACCTCTGAATCCTCCTCCTCCACCCCCAGCCGTGCAGGCTCCACCTCCTCCTCCAAAGCCCCCAAAGGTTGACCAGCTGAGCTTTGAGAGGGCCAGTTCACATGAAGACCCCCCCTCTGCCCCATCCACCAGAGACTTGCCGGCACTCAGGTGAGGACTGGGACTGTCCTTCCAGCCACCACCTCCACCTTTAGAACAAATATGAGCCACATATTTTACGGTTACAGATGTATTTGTCCGTATAAAGTGACTAAAATGCAAACCTGAAATCCCACCGAGGTTTGATTTAACGTTTGTTGTCTTAACTGGCGTGCAGGTTTATAATGCAGCTGCTATGTGATTTAAAAAAAAAAAAGAAAAGAAAAATACATACATAGTATATCCTGACACTGAATTCCTGTTTTGGATTAACACACACACACACTTGTGTCATAAATCTGAACTCAGTGCAAGCTGTCAGACCACTTGAGAAGTTTTTCTCATGATAAAGGCCCCTGAAGAGCCCAACAGTTTTCACAGGCTTATTTCATGACAAATGAGTCCATCTGGATGACGGCTTTTGAGCTGAAGTTACAGTGAGATACTTTGGGGCCCGGGCAGCAGTACTGACAGCATTTGCAACAACAGCAAGGTCCAAGCCAACAGCCTGTTATTAGGCTGTCAGCGAGTATCTGTGGACTTTGTGTGGTGTGTTTGCATTGCTTTGGGAATCCTGTGGATCTTGGTGTCACATGAATCAAAACATCATTCATTGGACTTGGAGGCATCACACTGAAGGAGCTTTCAGGCAAATGTGAACCAGAAGGAACATGTACGGCAAAGACATTAAATAACAATTCCTAAATTCAACATCATCTCTGATCATGTAGTTAGTTATGGTTAGTTTATTACATAACATCAAACGAGCCACAAATGAACAGTCTTAGGAACAAATAGACACACACACACACACACACACACACACACACACACACACACACACACACACACACACACACACACACACACACACACACACACACACACACACACACACACACACACAC
>JAVQJX010147744.1:0-14300 GCA_036025115.1 Ambassis agassizii
AGAATTTCAGGAGATATGTTTTATCACATAGAATAAGTTCACATGATAGCAACACCAAACTTGAATTCAAACATTATACTGGCTTCTGAAAAACAAAAACCTAAGCATAAACACTTTGCTTTGTGTGCACACTTAATACATTTCAGCAGATAGCTAAATGATTCAGATGTATTAGCTGTCTTTTAATGAAGTGAGACTGATCTCTCTATCTCAGTCTTTCTGCTCAACTGAAGTATCAATAATAAGATTTATCTGTCTTCCCCCGCAGCCTTGATTCAATTATCTCCATCTCTTTCCCGCTTTCTCTTCCTCTGGCTCCCTCCCCATTTGCCCCATTCGCCGTGGATCCGTTTCCAATTGAAGGCAGGTCATGCTTTGTGTTTCTCTTTGTCATGACAGGGTTCCTTAACAAAGTGAAGGCTCCCTTCCACTGCGGCTTAATAAGATCTAGAAAAGAGAGAGGGAGGGAGGGAGGAAGGGATGAGGAGCAGAGAGGTGGGGGTAACCAGGTAAACGTGGGGTCACAAATAGTTTACCTCCAGATCCTCATTGTCTGCATTTCCCCTGTTTAGGAAAATTAGATTTGTGTGGTCCCCCCCTTTTCCTCCTCCTGCATGTAATGTGTGTTTTGTGTCCAATCTGAAACCTTTGAAGTTTGAAGGCTCCATTGCCCCTCCACATGCCCACCTTCTCTAAACCCCTCCCCAGGTCCAATACCCCTACCTTATCTTGCCCCTCTGCTCATACTTCCAGACATACCTCATTACCTGAGGCTGTATTGAGTGGCGGCTAATCAAATTGACTCAACTGGTTTTCTGCCATCAGAGGAAGTGCTGGCCATTGAAGGGTCATTGGTTCAATGCAAGGCTTCAGAAAAAAAAATGTCATGAAGTGGAAAAAAATCTCTGTAGCCTTCAACTTTTACCACTAGAAAAATAAAAATAATTTGAAGGGATATTTACAGTTTTATGGCACCAGTTTGACAGAGAGCCCCCAAAATACAAAGTAAAAAGATGGAGACCTGTTAACGTGTTTTAACTGTCTCAAAGGTCTTGTGCCACAGGGTATCAGAAGACAAGTTAATTTCTTAAATACAAACCAAATTGTAATATAACAGAGAAGCAGTCATTAAAGCTTAACTGTTGCACAGTTATTTGTCAGGTTCTCTGAATATATTTGCTCAGGCTAGGCTAAAAACTCATGTCACTTTCCAGAAATCTTTTTTTTTTTTTTTTTTTTAGAATTTTACTTTTTTTTTTTTTTAGCCAATTCCAAAACATCTCAAAAACGAAGAAAAAAAAAACACATAAAGAAAACGAATGTAGAGTGAGTGAAGGCACATTCACAGAGACAGAGGTGAGTCTGTTTGTAGTTGGCCAGTCTGGAGTGTGAACATCTTGAGCTGAGCCTCTGGCTAACTTCACAGAGGCTGTGAATGAAGTCTTTATTATGGCCTGCGCTATGCAAATGACTTCATGCATACACACATACAGTAAGTGTGCACATGCACCTCCTCCTGCAGAAAGCCACAAGCAGCCGAAAGGATTAGTTGGTACAGTTCAGCAACTCCACAACTCCACGTTAGCTAAGTGTGCAGGTTAGAGGGGGTGGTGTGTTTGATTGAATTTGCTCTTGGATTTCCACCGACATATTTAATAGATGTTGAGCATCTCCTGTTTTTAGGTTGGAGGAAAAGCGGGACATTAGTTTGGATAGGTCTACTGTAACATCACATTTGGTTTGTGATGCTGCTGCTGGATACTTCCATACCAGAATCATTCTAACCATACCAAAGATGCATCATTGTACTAAAAAAAAAGTCTCAGTCTGTCAGCTGTCATCAGCCTGATCTACAATTATTGTATTACATATGCATTCATTGGCATATTTACGATCTGTGTTGATGGTTCATGATTGTTCCACAGCTGAGTCGTAAAAGCTGGTCAGTGCACAGAGTTCCAAAAAGTGACATTCACAGGCCCGAGCGTAATGATTGTTCAACCAGGCATTCACATGTCACAAATCATCAACTTTATTTGTATTCTTTCATTTTCTAAGAGACAAAAGAAAAGCAGAAACAAAGTGTATAAAATAAGAGTTTTCCTTGTCATGTTTTAAAGAATGTTTTCCTCACTGTGGTTGCATTAATGCTCGCCTGCAATCACAAAGAAGTGAGACACTAAATTGTGGTTAACGTTCTGATGGGTCGGCTTATATGTGTTTATGTATGAAGCATCAGCATATTTTTGTGTGAGTGCACTGGCAAAGGGCAGCAAAAAGACGTCCTATGTTTGGTAAGTGTCCTCTGGATTTGGCTTTGTGTTGACCTTTTACCCAAATTAAACTTCCACAGTTCTCTGCCTCTCTTCTCCTCCCTCAACCTCTCTCCATTGCCCACTGCCAGGCACTTTTGTTTTCACATGGCCAACTTCTCAGGGAACATGCTCATATTTGTGGCTTTTGGGGTTGGCAGCAGAGTGTGCTGCGCCTGTAAAGTTTTTTTTCACTCTAACTTACCCCAGCACCCAAATTGAACTGTTCAGTCATTTCCTGTCATCCCCACTCAACCACCTCCCTGTCTCACAGTTGCCAATATTGTCAAATTTCATTGTTGAGTCCATTTGAGCAAAACATTATGGCCTGTGGTGCATCTTTTATGTGCACTCTGAACTTATAAAGAGAATGGCCCTTGAATAACAGAAATACTGGAAACCTCCTGAATCCAGATAAGAAACTGACAGATGGTTCATTGAGCTTCCACCAAGTCTTGGCTCCTGAGTGATACATTTGTTTAAATGACCTACAAAGCAAAAACAAACATTTAGGTCTTATTGACTACCCACAAAAACTGTTAGCATGGGTAGAGGAATCATCCAAGAATAGGCCAGGCTCATCCAAAGTGTATCGCTGAATGAAACGGAGAGAGGGAGAGAGAGTAAGATGGTTATCTGAAGTGAGGTCAGAAATGAAACATGTCATAGCAAATTAGAGCCATGTTGTTTGAATTACTCCGGCTTGCTTCTTAAAGAACAGACTGCACGTAGAAAAAAAAAAAGTGGACACGGAGTGTGTGTTGAGAAAAGCAAGAGCGACAGGCAGAGGGAGAAATGGGAAAAAGAAAGACACGAGGCAATTTACAGTGGGAGCAAAAGAGATAAAGACATAGGATGATATGAAAAGAAAGAATAACAAGTTAGCAAGAGAGAAAGCAGGGGGAGGGAGGGAGGAGTTTGACAGAAAAAAGTGATGTTTTCTCTGGAACAAATAATGTGACTTGGGCTGAGTCATGGGCCTACTGAGGAATGATGATGATGATGATGATGATGAGAAGAAACCTTGGACTCATTCCTGCTCAGAGCTAAGTTTGGGGCATCATTTACTAAACTACTGGAGAGGGGCCCCTGCGTATATGTGTGTGTGTGTATGTGCAATAATAACCACATTCTCTAAGCAACTTCGGCCACCAGGGCCTGTTTTTATAGCTGGGAATAGGGATGGGCCAACGCTCGTTAGGAAGACTATTTCAGAAGATGGGAGGGAAAAAAAACTTGAGGGGAGAAGGATGACCAGAAGAGGGTGTGCTGAGGGACAGAGAGCCCACAGGCTCAGTGACGGGGCCCATCCAATCACTGCGTGTTGCACCTAAGATGAGCCAAAGATCCGGCTGTCTCTGGAAAAATAGACTCCTGAGACTGGGACCTGAACAAGCTTCCCACATGGGATTTCACAACTTACAAACACTGAGAGCACTGACAGAAATGGGAAAACTGAAAGGCTTACTGAAAATCATCAGATAAGATTTATTCCTTTGACTATATTCAGAGTAAATTTTTCTGTTTTTAGTTTTGAAACTTGTCACATTTTTCATCTTTCTGTTGTGTTTCACTGCTTCCTGCCAAAGATGGAGATGTGACATGCGTGTGTGTGCGCACAAGGGGCAGTTGGCGATAGAGTGTAGTGTTGAATTCAGCAAATTGTGTAGCCACGAACATCAGGTACAGTGTTAACTGATACAAAACACACACACACAGAAAGGGAAAGAGGACAAAACAACCGGGGATAAGCTGAGCTGGTAATCTTCCCTTCAACAAAGGAATGCCTTTACGAGACACGTGTTTGTCTGTTTGTGTGTGCCTGTGTGTGTATTCGCATGCTCACAGTTTTAAGTATCTCGTTTTGTATTGTGTAGCAGTCTGCCACAGTGCAAGTCATGCCACCATAAACACAATGGAGGACAGGCATCTTTGAATAGCAGCAGTGTGTATTGGAAGACATGGGGCGGTGAATCCATCATGTTACCACTGACAGGCCCAGCAATGGGAAATAAATATTTATTCTAAGCTTCCCCAAATCACATCCAGAGATTTCTCTATGTGTTTTCTGTCTCTTTTTCTCTTGTCCCTACTTGTGTGTCCCTTAGTGCTCTTTCTCTTCTTTCTCCTCATTTCCTCTGTCTTTACCTGTGCGCTGACTTTGTCTCATCCGTATCCCATCCTTGTGTCTTTCTAACAGAGGAGGGCCTGGCTCATGTTTCCACTGAAACACAAAACAAGCTCCAAATGTATACACAAACATGCCCATGACACAAATGCAGAGTCAAACTGAGATATCCATCTGGGATTTGTCATGTCAGACATGGCCCATGTCTCTCTGTTCTGTAATTATGGCAGTATTTATTTTTTCAGATCATCCTGCTGGGTTAGGAGCGCCCGTGGTGTGGTTTGGACATGGAAACACACTCTGCTCAAGACATCCAGCTTAGCAGAAAAAAACAGCACACAGAACATAGACTAGAAAGTGGTAACCTGTAATTCAGAGACGTAATGTAATGTGAGTGTGGGCTGTTCGGTTTTTTTAAGTGTGAATGTGCATCAGCTATGATTACAGGCACGAACTGAGTCTCATTGATGCCAATAGTTCTATAATAATTTATTGCATTTGGTGAACACTGAAGACCCCATAATCCAGACTTCAGCATCTGTTGTATTTCTGAACTGAAGACTGTGTTGCTATGCAACAGGTGCTAATCTGAAAAGACAAAGCTTTGGCTTTCTCTAAATGGTGGTCCTAGTACAAACTAGAAAAATACTTAATTCAAATCACTGAATTGATTAGTTACAGATTTTTAAGGCTGCAATATGATTTGCAATATAAAACATAATCCTGTTACATCTAACTTAAATTTGGTTGGAGTGAAATTTTAAACATTTAACCCTTTTTTTTTTCTTTTTTATGCAGCTGTGTCCACACTCTGCTCACAATCCTGGAAAATCCATACTGTCTCTATTCTCACTCTCCCTCCTTTTCCTGCACGACTCATAGTAATGACTGTGCATGTGTGTTTGTGTGAGTGTGTCCCCAGCTGAGAGGAGTCACCTTCTGTCCTGCGCACATTCAGTGAACTTGGCACTCACACCACCTTATTCACCACTCTGTGCCTCCTTTCACTTTCTCTTCTCTGTCTGTCTCTCTTCATTGCAAACCCTTTACCTTCTCACTGTCGTTTTATCACTTTCCTTCAATCTCCTTTTATTCCTCACTTGACAAAAACACAGATGAGTACCCTTACAAAAAAAACCCTACAAGATAGAGATAATGGCTTATGTTCAATCGGCCCGTGGTGTTAATCAGCAACCATCGTGGGAACAGCATAGAAGGACGGGGGTGTCGGTGGTGGTGGAGTTGGAAAACCAGGGCCATTGTCCTGGGGAGATTAAAGTCCCCGAAAAGGCGGCATTGTCCAACGACGGGGATAAATCTTCCTCCTCCCGTCACTCAGGGGCCGAATTCAATTCTCCTCAACCCTTCCTAAAAGAGAGGCTTATCTCCTGTTCAATAGCTTGTTGCGCTACAAGCCAGGCAGGAATGCACCGAGTTGTATCCCTGACACCCGCTCACTGAGTTAAAAAGGAATTAGGGGTGAAAAAGAGAGAGCGAGAGAAAGTGAGTGCCTGAATTGCGACCCCTATTTTGCCAGAGGATGTGCGCTGGGAGGCAGATTGTGGTGCAGATAGAAGGTGACAGAAGGAGAGGGGACGGGAGAGCAGGATTGATTGACTGCTGCTGAGGGATTGAGGCCAGTGGAGAAGAATAGAGGCCCGCTCTGGCTGTTCTCTCTGGGACCGCGAGCAGCATGGTAAACTGCTGCTCCATTACAAGACGGACATCGGAAGAAACCACTTGGGAGCCCCACACATGCAGTCATGATGCCACCCATCAAACTTACTCCTTCCTTCCATTTCCTCTGTCTCCCATTGCTACAGCAGCATCCCTCTCACTCAGTCCAGGGGGCATTATTAGTTGCTAAGACCCAGTTCTTCACAACACTTGGATGCCCTGCAGTCCCTCCAAACAGATTCAATTCAGACCCCCCTGGTCCCACAAACTGTGATAGACAGAGACAGAGAAAGGATGGTTGGCAAATAAAAAGAACTTGTGCGGACTCAGGCCCATAGTGCCGCTCTGTTTGGCCTGAAGAGAAAAACAAGCCCAGCGTCCCCATTTTTCACCCCTTTCTCCTTTTCTGTTTCACTCCACCCCCATTGGAGATATCTCCGGGAAGAGACACAAAAAGAAAGAGTAAAGAAAGCTAGAGAAATGGTGAAAGAGGGTGAAATATCGATATAAACATTCACTGAATGCCCGTTAATTCACCACTCTTCTCCTTGGAAAAAAAGTAAAATGAAGATTTTCCTCTTTCCCTTTGCCCCTCCCCATACTCTACTCACAGGATTTTTCCGCTTTGCCACCTATTTCTACATTTGTTGTTTATGCCCACTCTGTCCTTGCTTTCACAATGCACCCTTCCTACCCTTCACTCCCCCTTTTACCGTGACTTGGCTCCACTTAATGATGGGGCTTACACCTGCTTACAGGATTAAATTAATTAGCACGAAACATGGATCTGTGGAGGGAGGGGTGAAAAAAGAGGAAGAGGCGGGTGTGCAGAAGGAGGACAACAACAGGGGGTCAGGAGAAAAGTACAGCAGGAAGAGGGCACAATAAAGAACGGGCTGCTTGGTGGCTGGTGCTGCATGGGCCTCATGTTCAGCCGGATGCTGGGGGTGGATGAAGGAGGGGGCGATGGCTTGTTTTCAGTAGAGGAAATAAAGTTGGCCAAAGAGATGGGGAGATGTAGGCGATTGGTCAGCACGTTACAAGGACAATATCTGTGTGTATATCACCGTCAGCAACCATAATGGAGGAAAGTCTAGACTTTCCTTTAGGTTCCTTACCTCCATAATACAAAACAATAAAAATCTGATTTGTACAATAAACTGAAAAAGACTGAAAATATTTGAGTATTTGGCGATTGGTTACGGGATTCGATTTTAATTCATCCAGAATCTTGTTATAATCTTTATTTAGAGAGGAACTTAAACAGGACAGGACCAAGCTTTGCCCTGTGTCTCCTCCTTGGTCTAGGCTGTCCTGTCATCTGTCTTATTTCTCATGACCTCAGTTTTCTCTCCATGCTTCTATCCCTGCTCCTCTCTGGCTTACAGATGATCTTTTGTTAGCCTGGTCATACTAGCACACTGTTTCCCTTCAGATGTTTGGGTGACATTTCAATACAGCCATTTGTTACTGCACACAGGTAAACATGTTGCTGTTAAAATGACAGCACCTCCTCTGTGTTTGACCTCTGTGTTAAGGTGTTGACAGACCTCACAGAGGCACTGGCTACACTGGCAAACACTTTACAGGAATGGTCACCTAACTTAGTGATTACATACAGTATGTTATATTGTTCTATGATTATCGGCGTTCTTCAGAAAGCCACACAACTTCTAAATGTAATGCTTCATACACACACTGGTATACAGAAGGAGGCTGGTGACAGATGCAGTGTGGTCCAGGCCTTTGCGTGGCAGTGGTCACTTCAATCCCTTCCATATGACAGTGATTAGGCCGGACGCACATAATGCTCTGCCATCTAACACACACAAACACATGCAGGCCAAGAGAATTACTTGACACTCATACACACACCCCCACACTGACCCCCACTCTGCCTGGCTTAGCACATTCCATACCTGTATTAGCAAACAGCTAAGCTATTTGCTTTCCTTTATTAGTGTGTGGTGCAGTTTTTACTGTGCACCACAGTTGGACCGAGTGTGGCGTGTGTGAGGAATATATGAGAGCACTAAAGCATCAACGAGCACAATCCTTATTTACTGATTTAAAAAGAAATCATTTGTCTTATATGTGAAGACATTTGATGGTAACAGTTTCACTTGATAGTGGTGTGTTGTGGTCAGAGGCTGGTGGTGTGTGTGTGAGAGTGTGTACAGCTGTGACAGCGTGTAGCCTTGACTAACATGCTGATAACACACTGACAAGATAGTGGTAGACACTGTTAGTGGACTGTCACTACACCTAATTCCAACAGGTGAAGAGCCGAGGCAGTATGCAGTTCAGCCACGATGAAGCATTCTGTATCTGAACAGACATACCCAGTTTGACAAGTATATCTTTATATGGTACTTAACAATGGTGACACAATGGACTTCCATAAAAGCCTTCTCTCAGTCCCTTTCTCTCTTGCAGTTTTCCCCCTCTTGCATCAGAAGGATCTCACTGCACAGAGTTTAGATAGTTCATCGGCTGCCCGTTCCCTGTCCCCTGCTGAATGCAATCAGTAGACACTGCTGGTAATAACTTATACGCACACTTTTTTTCCTCTATCTTCTCTACTTGCCTCTCTCCCTCTTTCAGTTTCACATCCCCTACCTCTCTTTTCTCTGATTATATCCTTCCTTTCCAACCAACCTACACTGCTGGACAAAGGTCGCTGAATGAGTGCCGGTTTGCTACCATGATAAATCACATCCTTAAAATTAACTTTCATTCAGCAAATGATTGTAAAAGACAGAAAAGGAGCAAGAAGTGGTTGGGGGATTTAATGAGGCACCAGTTAAACTTCCCATGAGTTTGATTTTCTCTTCTCTACATGCATATACATAAGTGCATTTATATACAAAGTATATCATATTTTTGGAGCAAAGGAGACTGCATTTTCAATTTTATTAGGGTTTAAATGATTCTCAGTTCTCATGTGGTGAACCCAGGTGAAAGGCTAACCTGGCAGACTTCTTTGAAAGCACTTTTCAGCATTGTGCTGCGTGGTGTTCAGGCATCTCTCCACTGCATGATCTAAATGATGTCATTAAAACAACAAAGGTAAAGGTGCTTTCTTCTCAACCTGCCATTTGCCCCAGACACATGACAAATTGTACACTTAAATTTAATGTCAATGCAGGGGGCAAAAAAGACAAAAACAACCAAGGGCCCAATGGCATCAAAGCAATTAGTGGCTTCCCAGGTAACGCCCCCAATTCTGCCCCACCCTCATCCTCTCTCCTCTTATCAAGCTAATTGAAGACAAGCTCTTTGAGACGGACACACAATAGAGCCAACGGCCGAGTGGCATTTGAGACTCAACGGGTGGACTGCAGAAAGAGAGATGCTGGGGTATTCTATGAGCACCCCCACCCACCTCCTCATCTAAATCCCTTTCTCTGTCCTTCTTTTTATCCCATGGCGTCTCATTCAGGGCCCTACTTGACATAACTCGACCTCTGAACCCAGAGTTTATGAACTGAAGCAGCAGCTATTTATTTGGTGTGGAACTAATGTGTGCCCTTGCTATTGTGAAGAGATTTGAGGCAATGTTAGCATTGTGTTTGAGTTGCTGTGTGTGCTTGGATAAGCTCATGGTCAGCAGTGCTAATGCTATTTCAATAGCACTGACAACTGGAGTTGGCTGAATTGTCATTTGCCAGTGAGACTAAAGTTAAAGAGGAAAAGTTTGAATTTATTCATTTTCAAAATTAGGCCCACCCTTCCATCAAAATTAATCACATTAATCAGTTATTTATCAGTCTGCCTTTGAGCCTGCTCACCTGCTGTGGTATCTGTGTGTGGACTTTGCATCCTCCACGTTTTGTCCAGGTGCTGCAGCTTCCTCCAGTGCAGTACATGTCTGTGTGTCTTTGTCATCCATAGGGTAGCCTGGTTATTATGTCCAATGTGTACTCCACCTCTTGCTGTCTTGACCCCTGAGTAATGAATGGATGGATATTTCCATTTTGATTTTTGAATCCCCATTGCACACATTTTTACACACACTGGCATGTTTTCTGGTATGAAAAGGCTTTGTTAAATCGAATCGAAGTCGAGAGGCCACAGGATCCTGTCTGGGACACACCTGTTTAAAAGAAAGTTATCATATGTTACTGAGTGATTAATTAATGGATCAGACACAGTTGGCACATGACTTCCTGATACCAGTTACCCATGTTGCCCCATAATGGCACTGTGAAGCCAGACAGCCCAGTGCTACAAGACCCATGTCTTATTCTTCTATTTTTAGGTAGCTGGATGTAAGCACAGGTACAGGCATTTTTAAAAATAGGGTAATAATTGCACCATTCAGTAGTACTCAGCCTCCACCCACTGAGTAAACAGAGATAATCTTTATAAAAAGCTCAGTCTTCATCATTCATAGTTCGAAGGTCAGACTGTCATACTCATCCCTATCACTATTAATCAAATCTGCTGGTGTTGTTTTGAACCTAGAACACCAGCTTTCTTCTTGGTTGACTTACAGTTGGTTAGATACTGTATGTCTTGGGGGATTTAAGTTTTAGACTTGTTGTTTGGAGTATTGTACATTTATCAGCTGTTACAGTGTTGATATTTTTGGTTAGGTCACATTTGCTAATATTCACCGGCCAAAAACAGTCTGTGATTATCAATAGTATGGGTGCATTGAAAAGTCTGAAGTCACGCATAAACGAGCTGCGACCTGTCCGTTTTGCTACCTGCTACCTTGTGCTGATGTGTAGGTGTGTGTAAGTGTGTGTCTAAATGGAACAGGTTACGTTTACTAAGCGGTTGTATTGTAGCAGACTCTTTGGAGGACATGCAGCTCCAAGCAAACAGAGAGCTCTGCTTAAACAAACAGGGGAGGACAGCAGAGCAAGACTAATGATGGGATCCACGCAGCTTGCATACACATGCATAGACACACACATACACAGATGCACGTATATACTTACAAAGCCACTAGAGCAAAGATGAGAGGAATTTGTCCCCGGAAAAGGAGTGGTGGAGATAGAGGTGTTCTTTACAAGAGGATGAAAAGAAGGAAAAGTCCCTGTCTTTTTTTTTTTTTTTTTTTAATCTCACATTCTATCTTTTCTTAATCACAAATACATTAAACAGGATGAATCTAAACATACAGTTATGATAATAAACGGCTATCACCGTGTATTTTGCTGATATATGTTCATTCTGTGTTGTAGTTGTGTGTGCATGTCCACTCCTGCCTGAAAGCCCTGACGGCATTGTGTAGCAGAGTCCTTGACAGAAGTGAATTAATCAGACCCCTCTGGCCCATTTGTCTCTATTTGGGGGGCTAATTGGAAAAGAAGCAGGTGTTAATAGAGAGAGGAGAGAGCCAGAGTCAGAGTGTGTGTATGAATCAGTGTTTTGTGTGTGTGTGTGCGTGCACGCAAGCATGTAATAGAAGTCTCAGAGCTAAGTTAACCAGACTTAATTAGCCATGTTCAGGCACCAGCCAACCTTACGCATTTCTCTTCTTATCTGAGTTGAAGGCGATGCAGTGAGCTGGGGGGAGGAGAAGAATTGAGAACTGCCGTCAAACATTGTACGTGTTGGCCAACTGCACCCGTTCCAACTAAAACCTGGATGTCTACACAAATGCCAGCTACACAACCACACTAAGTTGCATGTGTATTGGCGCTTGCTGTTTAGAGTGTGATAGGCAGAATCACATGTATAGAGGATGAGAAACGTTACCCTCCCCTCTGCAGATACTTGCCTTGGCTGCTGGTGTCTGGGATTGTTTGTATAAACAGGCCTGTGTCCTGTCCTGCGGGGAGCTGGCGATAAAGTTTGAACCTGTTTGAATGCTCAATCAAAGGCCCCACTAGCTTGTTAGCTCCCTGCATATTTAGCTGTCTAAGTGATGTCAGCAACTTTTAATGGACGACAGCTTTTCTCAATTATGCAGGAGGGAGGCAAGCAAACTGTATCCAGTGCTATATGTGTATGTGTGTGTGTGAGCGTGTGTGTGTTTGATGTGGTGTTTACTCAGTTGAAAGCTGTCTCCTGTGTGGTCTCTCCACAAAGTTATCCCCCTCCAGATCACACACACGCTCACCTGAGGCAGTGTACGCATGTTTGTTGTGCACATGGAAACAAGTAGGTGTAGGTACAACAAGTGACGCATCTTTATAAATCGTACAAATTTTGGGGTGGGTATCAATATTTGGTAAACGCATATGCACATATACGTAGAGCCAGTGACACACACACACACACACACACACACAATGAAAACATAAACATACAACAAAAACTTCCATAATATTTAGATATTCCCCTACACAGACATGTGCACACCCATATGATGTACACAACGGCACATTATTCAGACTTTTTTCCATCTGGCTTCATATCTGTTTTTGTTTCAGTCTGACACACACTCAAGAGCACAAATCGCACAAATCAGTAGTCCAGCAGTCAGACAACACATCTATTCATCTGTCCATGTGGCTGAATGGATAGGGAGAATATTTATTTTTATGGTATTATGAAAAAATGTAACATCTGTGTAAAAAAAAATCCAAAGAAAAAAAGCATTTTTAGTACCTTCTTATATTTAACATTTATTTTCTTAGAGGCCATGCTAAATTAATTATTTATCTCTTTCTTATTATCTTACGGTCCTTTAGGCATTGCAGCCCTTCAGGCTGTTTCATATTTCTCCTTGCTTCTTCTTCACCTTTTTCCATATCTTCCCTCCTCTGTCTGCCAAAGTTGCTTGCAGCCACTTTGCATCGACACAATCATTTAAACACAAGCTGTGTTTCATTGACTTAAGTCTGAAGTGGAGAAAGCTGTGAAGGAGCCACGTGATGTTTATTTATGTATGGTGTTACATGTTTATTTATTTGAGGAAAGTTTTGTCTAAAATGTTCAAAGCTGATAGGCATGTTTTTGTGTGTGTGTCTCTCTGTGTGTATGTGTATGCAAAGGGTGTGTTAATGTGGCAAAATATGCATCTATGTGAACATTCTGCCCTTCTGAACCTGGGATGCCCTCTGACACACACACACACACACACACATACACTAGTTAGAGGTGGGATGGCTGCAGGCGAGGAGGCAGGTCGGCAGCGATTAGAGGGGCTGTGTATGTAATGGTTGCCATGTGCGGAGCCATCTCATCCACCATTACACACACATGCAGCGCCCACCTCCTGAATCCCTCCAAGATACCGTACACTTTTAAAAACATTAGCCACTAATGCTTTAATGCCCTCGTGTCGACGTGGGGTTTGACTTGAGCTAAAATGGCAGACATGGAAGAATGCTGGCTTGTGTTTGCTTAGTGTATGAGGACGGGATCTGGCTTACATTTGATTCAAACATGATGGAGCTACAGACCAGCTGCAAACTCCTTAAAACATTTCATGCATACATTATACACAACAATGTTTCTTTTTATAAGTTCTTGAACATTTGTTGTGTAATATTTGACATAATGCCTTGCTCGTACTGACACGTTGTTGTCTTTAGCTTAGATCATTAATCACAGGTTCCCATGCAAAATGCCGGCCGGTGTGGTTATTTACATGAGAATAGTGTGGCCATGCTGCCGAGCTAGTAATGACTAACGAATGCTGGGCATGGCTAGTGGCCTTTCTCAGAAGTGTGCCAGGTGTGTGTTCCAGGCCAGGCTGCATGAAAAACAGCGTCTGACCTTGAGACAGGCGGCTGAAACCTGAGTTGCCTCTGCAACGCACCTGAAAAGGTCTAAAACTCCTCCCCTCTGCTTCTGCTTGTTCTCTCTTTCTCTCTCCTTGTTTCACTTGTCATAATGTTTTTTCTTTTAAAAAGGTAACCTCCTCCTCTATCTTCTCCTCCCACTTTCACCATATGCTCATACAGAACCTTTGGTCATTGGACACTGAACAGCTTCCTTGTGTGTGTGAGCTTGGTGAATGTAAACATGACCAGAGAGGGTGCAAAAACAAAAGTGTTATTGCGAGGGATTCATTGTGTCAACATCTTAGCTGCTGAGCTCCATAAGGGAAAAGAGGACACAGTCTAGACTATTTACTGACAAAGGCGAGGGTGCACAAGAGAGTTATTTTATGTACAGTTCACCTTTACATGCACTTGGTTAACTAATCAGTAAAAGCAACATTTTTGTCACGAAAGGGATACTGAGGTTTTCTTACAGTGATGTTACTGTTCAGATGC
>JAVQJX010147771.1:0-15810 GCA_036025115.1 Ambassis agassizii
TGAACCTTTTCTGTGCATCCTTTTATTTATTTATTTTTTGAGAAGAGTGGGATAAAATTTGATTAAGTAATCTACGTGGAAACAAATGTTCATTTCAAATTTATACACTCACATAGCTATATAAGATAGCATTTAAAATTGCCATTGTTTTGCATTGTTAAGGTTTAATAAACCAAACACAAATGACAAAGTGCTGTATTTCATGTTTTTTTTTTTTAACCAAAAATACTTTGCAGCTGTTAGGGGTACTTGGGTGAAAACATATTTTACAAGGGGTACTGTGTTGCAAAAAGGTTGAGAACCACTGCCATAGAGCATTACTCTGTATTATCCCTTTTCTTGGTAAATGTTACGTAATAATATCATCTCAAACATGGATGATGTCTGACCCGATTTGTGTTGAGCTGGCCAGTGGCAGTATCACTCAGTGTTGTCACCTATAGCTACAATTATAATTATGAAGCCTAATAATAAAAACGTAGATCTGTGTTTATTAGGCCTATTTGACGAATTATTGTAAGTGATACATCATCCATATTTTAATTAGACAGCGGCCATTACGATAATTTTAATAATACCAATGGTTCCTTGTGAAAACAGAGCCTTTTCATATCTTATATATCTTATATCTTTTTTTGTACTTTAAACTAAATTAAACTTACCATTAAAGTAATTATTTTTTTAGAAACCTCCTTGGCCACCTGGGATAGTGTCTGTGCTCACGTGCTTGCCTCTGAAGCGTCGAAGAAGAGCACTTCCGTTTTCCTTTCGGCTCGCGCCCCACTCCGCCATCATTAAGTCCTGAACAAAAACGGATGAGACTCGAGCAAAATGGGGATAACACGAACTGGGGATGAAAGCAGTGGACAGCACTAACGTAATGACGGTGCAAAGTGGAAAACGAAGCGGAGCCGCAGATTTTGATGAATCAGTTTTCTGCTGAAAACGTCCCAGGCAGCTCCTGGCGTTACGTTATTTAGTTAGCACTGTTGCTAACAGCAACCAGAGCTGATTTTCTTTGGAAGACAGCTGCTAGCCTGCTCGCTAGGTTAGCTGGCAGGCAGGCGTCAGTCAGCTAGCTGTCACTTTAACAGACTGCTACTTGACTCATGTCTGGGAGCATCAGGATGGCGAGGGGTTTAAGTAAAAGCATCGACAGACAGAATGTGGATTGTTCGTGTTGAATAGGCATCAGTGACGAGGAAAGGGGAGTGAGACCAATATTTTCCAGCCAGGCCAGTTAGCTAGCTCCAGAGCTAGCTACAGTGGATCCCAAAAGCCACGGTAAGACGTGTTATAAATCATTCAGCACTATAACGCAGCCGAAAGCGGATCTCTGACAGTGGTTGCAGGGAAGAGAGTGGCTAACATCATCAGCTACTCAATTTTCAGATTGTGAAGACGTTGACATTGACAAGCCAGCTTGTTTTGGCCTGCACCACGAACACTCATTCAGCCTGGTGCTGGTGCTGTTGAATACATGCTATGCATCTATTTGATGAAGAAAGCAAAAATAGCCTAATTGACCAGCCAAGTGCAAAAACCATCTAACAGGCTCAGCTTCTCTGACTAATCAGTTTCAAGGACAATATGTATTTTGTTTTCTATTATTTACTTGGCATTTGAAAAGATTTAGATTCTACTCTTTGTGACATTAGTTGCATCTTAGTATTCATGAGTTAAAAGCTTGCATTTGGATTTGTTGCAAGAACTTCTCAGTTTCAAAAGGAACCAAAAGTTTCCTCTTTGCCAGCGGCAATATGTAAATGAAAGAGCTGTTTCAACTCTGCCTGTTTTATATTGTTTAGCAATACTGAGGGCTTGGTTTCTGTTACTTATCTCTTTAAAAAATAATCTGCTGTCCACATTAATCCACTAAAAACATCCTTATGACCCTTGATTTAAGATGTTCCAGACTGTCAAGCTGAAAAATAGTGTATTACACAAAGAAACTACTGAACTGCAGCTACAAACAAGCATCCACTGTGACCTGTTCCCACAACATTTTGTATAAAATGGTGATCCATTAAAAGCACAGAACAGCTGTAGTATAAGTGTAGTGCAGGAAATTAGTGATGTCTAATAATTTTAGCATGCTACTAATTATAGAAATTACCACGTGATATCAAGTACTGTAAAGACATTTGAATTTGAATTGCTAGACAAAATGTCAGCTTTGAAATACATTTATGATATCAGCATGGTAGCTCAGTGTGCAATGTATTTTCTGTTGCTTTAATGACAATTAACAATTGTCTACTGACAATTTAAGAAACAGATGATTGATTTTATTAGAGTTGTCCCACTCTGCAGTGGCAGTAAAACTGAAAAACACAGGTAAATCTTGTGAGTTTCTAACCAGAAATTATTGCGTGCATTTTGTCTGGTGAAGTTGTTTGTCATGTTGTGTCATCAGACAGAGCCAGGACAGGGATGCCACTGCCAGAATTGAACTAATAACTTAAAGCCCAAGTTGATTCATTTGGATTCAGGAGAAATTGTCTTGTGTGTTTATCAAAGATGAACAAGGAAACAAACGGAGACACGCATAGTCATACCCCCAAAGGCCCATTCTGAGTCAGGAAAAACCCTGTCAGTCCTCCAGGTTATTCAGATTTAGCTCTGTTTTGTTCTCTGGATTCTTGCACATGTACAAAAGCTGTCTTATGCACGTGTTGTCAAGTGTTCCAAGACCTGTCCAGACCATTGGAAGAGAGCAATTCTTTGTTTAGCTTAAGTTGCTTTTTTGTATTAGGACACTCTTGAATTGCATTTATGCTTGAACCAAAGTGATTTGCTGTATGGAACTGCAGACATGAATGTTGGAAATGCTTCCAAATAACAGATGCTCACACAGTGTGTTTCTTCCCTGCTGAAAAGGCGCTGGCCATGCCGTCGAGTGTGCGGGCCGGGAACCTGAAGGACCCGGAGGTGGCTGAGCTGTTCTGCAGGGAGGATCCTGAGAAGCTCTTCACAGACCTGAGGGAGATCGGCCATGGGAGCTTTGGAGCAGTCTACTTTGTGAGTTGCTTTTTCTGGGTGTTAGGATATGTTATGGTAATTGTACTATAATATGCTCATTGTTGCAGTGGTAATATGAACTGACATTGAAGGATGCCCAATTTTACAAACTTCGTCTGCTAGCATATTTGCTGTTATTCATATGTGATTACTGAAGTGAATACAGATGCACAGGAGAATAAACAGCTGATATTAACAGATAGTGACATTGCAGATGTTTTCTGTCATAAAATCAAGCATATAATTGTGGCATTTCCAATAAAAATATAAGGTGGATGTTAGGTGGTGTTAGAGAAGCAGAAAGTAAAAACGTGGTGTGAGTCACGGGCAAGAACAACTTGCCAGGGGTGGATGAAAAGCCCCTGCTTAATGAAGGGTGAAAAACGCTAGTCATGGATGAGGAGAGGAGAGGAGAGGAGAAATCTCTGTTTTATGTAATAGTTTTTTTTCTTTGTTGTGTCCAGTGTAAAAATGGCTGATGATTCACAGTGCTCTCAAGAGCTCCTGTGGAAAAAAAATGATGTGTCTGAGCCAACTCTCATCAGTTAATGACTGTTAACTGTGTATGGAGAAGCTCCACAGCTTTAAAGAACTGCCATGTCTCTGATCTATATTAGGCCCATGACATCCGCACAAATGAGGTGGTGGCCATCAAGAAGATGTCCTACAGTGGGAAGCAGTCCAATGAGGTGGGGGCTTAAAAAAATTTGGGGTAGATGTTTTAAAAGTATACAAATCAGTGACTGTGACTATGTCCCTAAATCAGAAATGGCAGGACATCATCAAGGAAGTCAAGTTCCTTCAGAAACTGCGCCACCCAAATACTGTTGAGTACCGTGGCTGCTACCTGAGAGAGCACACAGCATGGGTGAGTCTGTGTAAAACGATTGTACAGAACAGATTTTTACACAAAAATATATAAAAAAAACCATGTCTAATATTGATACTAGTGGTTTCTAGCACTTCCTTGTTTTGCCTGTGAGGCTGCACAAAAGAAGTAGTTGCGCAGTCTCTGTATTCACTGTCTGTCAACTCTGCTCTGAAACTTCCTGAACCAACAGAACCTGGAACAAGAAAATAAAATAGTCTCTGTTTCCTAAATGCAAAACAGCCTTAGCTGTTCAGTTCAGCTGCTGAGTTCAAAAAGCAAACTGAAAGTGACTGAAAATATTATCCAGCTCATTAGGAGCAAATCTCACACCTCCATTTTGGAGATGGACTTCAAGAACACTTCTCCAAGGTGCACCTTAGTTTGATAACAACATAATGAAAATGTACTGAAGTCTCTGCTCAGAACACATTTAACACCCCCTCTGTCTCTTTCCTAGCTGGTGATGGAGTATTGCTTGGGTTCAGCGTCTGACCTCTTAGAAGGTAAATATGGAGCTGAGTAATTATGTAAGAGTAATTTTAACTTATTTACACAATTAATGTCTGATGTCTTTTCACCAAGTCCACAAGAAACCCCTCCAGGAAGTAGAAATAGCTGCCATAATACATGGTGCATTGCAGGGATTGGTGTATCTTCACTCTCACAACATGATTCACAGGTAACCCTCATTGCTTTTCTCACTATCTGGATCTATTTTGCTCTCCTCCTCCACACTTCTGACAAGAGACAAAACAAATACATGGGAGAAGGCACAAACTGTGCTGCCCGAGATGAGCTTATGCAATAGTGTTTATGCTGCCACACAGTGTGCAGCAACACATTTTAGTGCAACTCTCGAGCTTCCATCAATACAATTGTTTTGTCTATATTTTTCCAGACCTGTCGTTTTCTCTTATCTCATATCATCAATTTCTCTGTGTCTTTCATAGAGATGTGAAGGCAGGAAACATCTTGCTAACAGAACCAGGCCAGGTCAAACTGGGAGACTTTGGCTCTGCCTCTATTGTTGCCCCGGCCAACTCCTTCGTGGGAACACCTTACTGGTAAAACAGCTTACATGCAACAGTGTCATCCTTGTCATTAAATTGTAGTTTGAGATCAAGTCTGTGGGATATCTGCACTGTGTAACGCAGGAAATGTCATATAGTTGACCACTTCCTTTTCTGGCTGGCTGCGCTGCTTTTATTATCATACTTGTGTGAAGAGGCCTCATCAGGGTGTGGCCAGCTGGAAGTCAGTCAAATTCATCCAAAGCACACTAAAGGTTGCTTCACACTCTGCATGCATGTTGATGGATAGCTGTGCTTTCACTTATAGAAACCAAAGCTATTCATTTTGATTGACATATGGAGTTATAATAAAATATTTAATTCATGCATACTTTACTCCCAGCCAGTTAATTCAGCACTCGCATAAATCCCTTCCACTATCAGAAGCTACATGTTACTGTTCCTGTACACAAGGCAGCACAATGTGTGTTCATGTGGTGTGCATGTTGGAAACAACAGTGAGCCCTGAGGTGCTATTCTCTGTTGGTCCCGGATCAAAGAAACAAGGCTGGAAATGGCTTTCTTGTTGTTTCCTCCATGTAGGATGGCCCCTGAGGTGATCCTAGCCATGGATGAGGGTCAGTACGATGGGAAGGTGGATGTGTGGTCACTTGGCATTACCTGCATAGAGCTGGGTAAGAGATGGGCCATTAAAATGGTGTTCACAAAGCTGAAAGCATCCAAACATTTCTTTTGCTTTCTCATCTCTGTTTTTTTCTCTCTGTCCTGCTTTGTCACAATCTAGCGGAAAGGAAGCCTCCTCTGTTTAACATGAATGCTATGAGTGCCTTATACCACATCGCACAGAACGAGAGCCCTGTTTTGCAGTCTAATCACTGGTGAGAGATGATGAAATTTTCTTTTGTAGTAGAGGATGATGTTATAAATGTTGATAGCTATAAAAAAAAAACAGCTTTTATTTTATTAAGGCTGGGTCTGCATCTTTTGATGTTTCAGCTGAACAACCTTTATTTCATTTCCAATTATGTATGAACTTTTAATGATTTTTTCTTTCCAGGTCGGATTATTTCCGCAACTTTGTGGACTCCAGTTTGCAGAAGATCGCCCAGGACAGACCTACCTCTGATGTGCTGCTCAAGGTACAGGCAGGGTTGTAACTATTACTCTGATGATTGTGTACCAAGGAAACCTGTCAGCTGTTCTGGTCCTTCATTTTCTCCCATTCTCATGTTCATCCATCCACACAGCACCAATTCCTATGCAGAGAGCGTCCCATGACAGTTGTGATGGACCTGATTGCACGCACCAAGGATGCTGTCCGTGAGCTAGACAACCTTCAGTACCGGAAGATGAAGAAAATCCTTTTTCATGAGGCACACAATGGTCCAGCACCAGAGGGAGGCGATGAGGAAGAGGTAAAAAACAAAAGGGGGGGGTGCCGAAAAATGGCAGAGATGGTAATAGGATGCAGAGACTCATGGAAGAAACACCAACCTTTAGCACTGCATTCATATTGAATTTTGCATCCATTCTATGTTTGTATTGTACTTATTGTGTATTGTGGTCGCTCTTTGTTTCCATATACAGGCCTTTCTATTTAAATCTTGTTGGCCGTTTCCCCAAAAGGAAACTAAGGAATTTAGAGAATGCAGGGCTGCACATGTTCAATCTTATAATACTACATGTTGCATTGTATGTCTGCCCAGAAAGGCTTTTTTTAATAATGCAGTGAAAATGTTTATGTGTGCTATGAACTTATTAATGCAGTATGAATAAAAGAAATCAGATTCATCCTCTAACATTTACAACACCTTCTCTTGCATTCCTGCCAGGATGTGGAACAGTATATGCTGCGCACTGGCACAGTCAACAGCATGGAGAGCTCCCACTCTCTGCCATCCATGTCAATCAGCGCCAGCTCCCAGAGTAGCTCAGTCAACAGTCTGGCAGACGGCTCCGATGACAGCGGGGAGATGGCCATGATGCAGGAAGGAGAGCACACAGTCACCTCCAACAGCTCTGTCCTGCACAAGCCCCTGGTTAGTCCAAATGTCAAACAGTCTGTGGATAAGTTAAACGCTATCCATTCAAAGTCCTTTGTGACATTGTGTCATTATTGTAAGGATTTGTTGATGTATGTGTCTGAAAAGATGATCCCTTTGAAGCTGATCTGTCCTTGTCAGACTGGTTTTACCTATGCACACTTACACCACCTATAGGACAGCAGCAGATTGAATCTGCACATGAACAGTATTAAGCAGATAATAATTACACTATGTGGTTGCAGACTCAACTACCAAACCTTTTGAAGATCACTGCTATACCAGACAAACCAGTTTAAAAATTCCCTTTGTGCCTAACTGATTGTTTTTCTTTTGCACTTTTCAGAGCCATGACAATATCTACGATGATCCCTATCAGCCAGAGGTCGATTCACAACGAGAATCCACATCTGCTGGCGGCGGAGGGGGGGGTAGGCGTCGACGTGGTAGAGACCATTTTGCTACCATCAGGACAGCATCACTGGTCACACGTCAGATCCAGGAACATGAGCAGGGCTCAGCCCTCAGAGAGCAAATGTCTGGGTAAGGTCATAACTTAAAAGACACAAATTATTGTCACAGATTACCTCTTTGTTGAGGCTTACTTATTTCCTTGTGTCTTTGCAGGTACAAGCGGATGCGTCGACAGCACCAGAAGCAGCTGATGGGCCTGGAGAATAAGCTAAAGGCAGAGATGGATGAGCATCAGCTAAGACTGGATAAAGAGCTGGAGAATCAGAGGAACAACTTCTCAATGGAGGGAGAGAAACTGACTAAGAAGCATCAGGCTATCCTGGAGAAAGAGGTGAGGCTGAAGTCCTAAAGCATTTGGGCTAACACAAGAATGACAAAGGGCCAAAAATCTCTGCCACCTACTTAGTGGAATCTTATTTTGATTTACTTAATATTTCACAGACAAAGGCAGTCCTTACTGAAGAGAAGAAGTTCCAGCAGCACATACTCGCTCAGCAAAAGAAGGAACTCACCAGTCTGCTGGAGTCCCAGAAGCGGCAGTATCGACAACGTAAAGAGCAGTTAAAAGAGGTGCTTCAAACTTATCTCACAGTTTGTCATGCAACATTTACTTACCACTATTCTGTGACTGATAACGAGCTGTATCCCTATAATACTACAGAAAGCTTGACTTCTCGTTAAAACTATTGCTTCTGAAGGAGCTGAATGAGAACCAGTCAACACCAAAGCGGGAGAAACAGGAGTGGTTGGTGCACCAGAAGGAGTGTCTACAGCAGCTTCAGGCAGAGGAGGAGGCAGGCCTGCTGCGAAGGCAGAGGCAGTATTATGAGCTACAGTGCCGCCAGTACAAGAGGAAGATGCTGCTTGCACGCCATAACCTGGAACAGGATCTGCTCAGAGAGGTATGATTTTGTCACTCATGAGCTTCACTGCTGAATCTCTCCTGTCTTCACACTGTAACATTCTTCCTGCTCTCAAGGACCTGAACAAAAAGCAGACTCTGAAGGACCTGGAGTGTGCCATGCTGCTGCGTCACCACGAGTCCACCCAGGAGCTAGAGTTCCGCCAGCTAGGTTTGGTGCAGCGAACACGGGCTGAACTGATCCGCACGCAGCACCAGACGGAGCTCACCAACCAGATGGAGTACAACAAGAGGCGTGAGCAAGAGCTGCGTCAGAAACACGCCGTGGAGGTCCGCCAACAGCCCAAGAGCCTCAAAGTGAGTGAGAGCACCCAGAGCCAGGGGTCTCCTGAGGAGGGAACGAACCAGACCACAGAGGGGCCGAGGGGCAGCTGGGACAGTGAGGCAGGGGCAGTAGAGGTGGAGGACGAGGGTGATGGCGACTTAGAAAAGGAGAATAATGTGGTGGGAAAGGAGGTGTATGATGTTGAGGATGAGCTTGATGGAGCTGTTGTGGAATTTGGGGATGATGAAGATTTTAGAGGAGGACCTGAAGAGGTGGAGGGAGTGTCTGTGGTTGAAGGACAGGACAAAGAAGATGGGAAATCACAGGAGAATGATTACAGAGAAGATGAGTGGAAGATTGATGAGGAAGGGACAGATGTGAGGGAAGTAGAAGGGGTACAGTGGGAGTACGAGGAGGATCACAGTAGAGCTGGACATGTAGACACTGATGAAGAGGAAGAGGAGGGTAGGGGTGTGGCTGACGGTTGTCCATCAGAGCTGATGTCATCCCTGTCCCCAGAAAAGAGGCGTCTACGTGATCGAGACATTGACGAGCTATCAGAGTTTTACTTCCCTGATGCCTCCGAAGAGCTGGAGGCCGTCCCTGTGTCGCCCCCACCTGTCCCTCCCCCCACACAGACTTCTTTTCCTTCACTCTTCTCTCACGCCATCTGCCTCCTCCTCTCCTTCTCTGCTGCTGCCCATCCCTCCATCCTCACTTTGCTCCTACTCTCCATCTTCCTTCTTTCCCTTCGTCGCTCACCCCCGCTGCCCTCCGTGGCGTCGGTTCTCCTCTCAGCTGAGCTTGCCTTCTTGGCGCTCTTCTTCTCGTATCTCTTCCTCCGGTCCTGCTGCTCTCTGTCTTTCTCCACCTACCTGTCACTCACTCTGTGGGTCAGCGGTCTCTTCAGTTTAGGACTCTCCCTCAGTTTAGGGATTTACTATATCCCCATGATTTTAATCTCGGTCTCTTTCCTCAGTTCTCCTTCCCTCTTCCTTTCTCTCTACTTGGTTGTGGTGCTGATTGTTAGGCCAGCCCGGGACTTCCTCCAGCACGCACCACGCAAGGTCAACCGCCTTTGCATGAGGATCCTCTTCCGTCTGCCTCGACCCCTGTTTGCCATGTGCCAGTCTGTTCTGGGTGGTATGGCTGAGCGTAACCTGTATGAGATGTTTCCAAAGGCTGGGCGCAACTGGGGCGTGCGCCAATCCAAAATTCCCGTTCCCCTCAGGAGTCTGCCATTAGAGCATCAGGCTCGCTGCAGAAACACTAACCCCATGGCCAAGGGCCTCCTCTGGGGGAAGCGTTTCAGTAGACGCCCCCTCGGGGTTCTGGCTGACCTTGCTAACTCCATCATGCTAAAACTAGCCAGGCAAGTCCTTAAAAAGCTGCCATCTAATGTTCGGGTCAACCTCCAAATACTAGGTCTTTTAAAGAAGGAGATCCCGAGCAGGTTGCCCCGACTACTTCCATGGGAGGTCAGAGAGAGGAGACAGGGGGAGAGGAGGAGGAGAGAGAGGGAGATGCAGAGGCGGATAGAGAGGGAGAGGATGTTTCGTGAGGAGGGGAGGTGGGAGTCTGGGTTGAGACGAACTTCATCAGGAAGGTTTGTCAGGGGGAAAATTCGTCCGTGGAGATAGCGAGAGACAAATGAAACACGATGCGTGCTGGTGATTTTGGTGAATCATGCTCTCTTGTTCAACCATTGTTGTGCGTCTCTTTGGTTTGGGCCCACGTCTCTTTTGTTATTATTCCTAAACTGGTTTTTGGTCACATTTCTTGAAGATGAGCCATACTTTACTGCACACACATTAAGTTGTACAATGTGTGTGCACTGCCTAAAAGTGATTATGGCTCTAGAAGCTTATTCAAACGTGTACATGCGTACACACAAGCCATACCAGTTGAATGAGTGGGGTCTGCACATTAGAATCAAAGCAGGTGAACCCACAGTTGCTGTACCAAACCCAGTGAAGTTCGTTATTGTGCTTTTTGTAAAAGTTCCTTAAAGTTTCTTTAATTTTATTATTTTGCTCTTAATTTGTAAGACAAATTTTTTTATGGTTATTTTTGAGACCGTTTTTGTGCAATCTTTTGTTTTGTTTTGTTTTGTTTCTTTATAGTGGTCCTTATATCATAGGGTGCGCTGTTTTCTCAGTGCTTAGAACAAATATTGCAGTGTTACATAGCTCCATATTTTCACTCCCCAAAGCTAAATACTGTGAAAAAGAAAACGATGCTGAATAATTTAACTAACATCACCCTGAACACTAGCCTTTAGTCAGCATAAAAGTGCAATAAACATAATGTCATGGGCCACTGTTAGACTTTAAGTGGTTAATAGAAGGTCTTCATTGGACTTAAAATGAAAGGGGAAGCGGCAATTTAGCTGGAACTTAAAACATTCACAGACAAACAAGACGTTTGCCTGCTGTAAAAGTTGGGATCAACACTTTGTGTTAGGACATGATTAGATATTATTAAACCATGTTTCTACTGAGGCCATAGAAGGTCACAACTCTTACATTCAATATGATTTCCATTCTGTGACCTTTATTTGTTAAATGTGCTTTTTTTATTGCACCTAATGCAATCATCTTGTTATCATTTACCATGTAAACATTTCCCCGAATGATAACATAAGAATAGTGCCTTAGTTTCAACTGTTTGCACAAATGTTAAGAAATCTCTTGAAGTGGCATATCCACACGTTACCAGCAAAGAACACATGATATGCCTTGTTTGGGGGAGTAAAAAGTATATTATTATAGAAACCTATTTAATATTTCAATGTAATTTATATGAAGCCATATAGACAATCTTGTGAGACATAAAATCATAACAGGATAAAACTACTGAATGTGAAAGACTGTGCAGCTTACTATCAAATGAAGAGGAGACAGACACTCCGATAAGTTTTGCACTGTCACTAAGGCAAATTAGTGCATCCAAAAATATATTTGGATAATATGGGTTTTTTTTTTTTTATAAAAGCTTACTATAAGAAAAAAATGTGACTGATTGATGCCTTCAAATATTTTATCATAAGCCAAAGATCTGTTTTTTGTTTTGTTTTTGTTTTTTTCATTTTTTCAGTCACCCTGTTATCTTTCCTGAACACCAAAATTTAAGTGAGGAATTTGCATTTGTGAAAGTGAAAAGTGAATTGGACCCTTGAGCCATTTATGTGGAGAAATATTACTGAGTAAAAACAAAAAACAAACTCAGGCTTTGCTGTAATATATGATCCAAGGGAAACGAAAAGAAGTAGGACCTTGTTTTACACCTGCAGACTCACAGTTCTGAAGTCTAGCTTTAAAAGAAAAGTTGTTTTTAGTTGAATGTAACTTATTTGATTTGTGTTATCTCCTGTTCCTCTGTGTATGTTTACATTCTGTTTGTTGCGACAGTGTCTGAGTGTTTTCCACAGAGTTATATATCACTTTGAGTTTTTATATATATATATTTAATTTATGCAGTAAGACTAGTACTGCATTCAGTTAGGCAGACATTTTGTCACCATTTTATTCCCATTTTCGCTGCATGATTGTTGGCATACTGTATGGCTGTTTGCTCACAAGCATAGAGAAACATTTTGTCATACTTTAAAAAAAAATTCTTTACACAAAAAATAAATTCTTTTGTGTTGAAATCATTGTCCTGTTTGTTTTTATGATTTGGTTGTTTCCATTATTTTACTATGTCCTCATTTATTTTCTTCCCTTCTTATTGTGTTTCTCTTGTATCGTCACATGTTGTACTTGTCATTTAGTGTGTCCTTTATTTTGTCTGACCCTTATTTTGGCTTTATTAATGTTCGAAAACATTCCAATTTTTATTTTTTTTCATATTTTAATTGATGTAATTGATATTTCTGTGAAATCACACTTAATTACTCTGTTTTTATAAAACCACAGGAGCACTTTAGTCCAGCTGCTTCCATCTCTCTTCTCTCACCTCCAGTCAAAAGAGCTTCAGATAAAGCGTCAGTTCCAGGACACCTGCAAGATCCAAACCCGTCAGTACAAGGCCCTCCGCAACCACCTGCTGGAAAACACGCCCAAGTCCGACCACAAGGCTGTGCTGAAGCGGCTGAAGGATGAGCAGACTCGTAAGCTGGCCATCCTGGCCGAGCAGTATGACCACTCCATCAATGATATGCTGTCCACACAGGCTGTGAGTAAGGCAAGGAGACGTCGTTCACTTCACACTCGCACCACACCACCACTGCTGTTCCTGGCTCGGGGGCCATCCTGCCCGCTCGCCTGTCTGCCTGCCTGCCTTCCTGCCTTCCTGCCCACCCGCCAACCAGCCTCTTCCTGGCCTCCTCAGTGTTAATCCACACCTAAACTTGCATTTCCCAGCTTTAAAGCTAGTCCTGTTTCACCTCTAGTTTACCAGCGTTTTTTCCTCTAAACCATCCTTTTACCCCGAATTTACAAGAATATAGTGTCATTGTTTATGTAGCTAGCACCCACAGCTCTTCCCCACCGGTCAGTGTCCTTCATTAAAAGATTCCTTCACTGATTCACATTTAAATCCTGGGATTTTAAATGAACAAATCGTAGTAGGATGAGAGGACAGGACGTAACAAAATGTCTCATTCTCTTCAATGACATAACCCCCTGTGCTGCTTTAATTACCTCACATGGCAACGTGCCACGTAAGCCCAGTAAGCCAAATCCCTGCTGCCCTTGTTTGTGCACACTACATCTATTACTGCTGTGCTTAAAGACTGTTTGGAAAGGTCTCCCACACACTAATTAAACTCTGGAGGTCATAAATAATCTAAATTCACATTTAACACAAGCAATACAAAATATATGTCAACACAAACTGACCACACTCACATATGTAACACTGATTCCTGTGGCTCCTGACCCTCTGCTCTCTCATGCATCTCCCTCTCTTTTTATTTGTCTGCCTTTCTAAACCTGTCCTCTTCTGACCCCGTCAACACTACAGCAGAAATAATTCATACACATCACGCCATGTTCACCTTTCATCACGTGCCTCTTTTCTTTACATCTCAGCTGCGATTGGATGAGACCCAAGAAGCAGAATACAAGGTGTTGCGGATGCAGCTGCAGCAGGAGCTGGAGCTGCTGAACGCCTACCAGAGCAAGATCAAGATCCACACCGACACGCAGCACGAGAGAGAGGTCAAGGATCTGGAACAGAGGGTGTCCATCCGCCGGGCCCTGCTGGAGCAGAGGGTTAGAGTCGATCCTCTTCTATTAACGCAGTAGTAGTAGTGTAAACATTTTGGTGAGTTTGAGGACTTTATTTAAGCTAAAAGAGAAGATAACAAACACTTCTCCACTGGATGTTGGGTACTTTAAAGTTGCAGCTCCTTTAATGATGACACACAGACACCACAAAGTCCACTTACAAGCTGTTCTGCTAGTAGAAAACCATTTAAAGCTTGCATGATGCAGCTCCTCCCATCTGATGATTTACCACATTTATGACCACAGTGTGTTTAATATTGAAACTTACATATGCTGTGTTTTATTAGATTGAGGAGGAGATGTTGTCGCTGCAAAATGAGCGCTCAGAACGCATCCGAACCCTCCTAGAGCGGCAGGCCAGCGAGATCGAGGCCTTTGATTCGGAGAGCATGCGTCTGGGATTCAGCAACATGGCGCTGACGGGCATCCCCGGCGAAGCCTACCCAAAGCAGGGCTACTCCAATGCTCCTCCCCCCAGCTCCCGCTCTGCCAGCCACTGGAGCCATGGCCTCCACTCGCAGAACGTGCCCTCGCAGCAGCTCTCCCGTCGCAGCCACAACAGCAGCAGCAGCAGTGGCATCGGTAGCGGGGCTGGGGACCGCAGGAGCGAGTCCTCCTCTTCCTCACACGGTTTAGGAATGGCCCTGGGGCTGGGGCGAGACGGGAGGGAAGTGCACCATTCGTCACGCTCTTCCGCGTCCTCTTCCTCCTCTTCTTCTTCATCTTCTTCTCACCACCAGCGCCACCACCTGCCCCAGCACTACCACCACCAGAGCACGCCACAGCTCTACCGCGAGAGGGAGAGGGATCGAGATAGGGAGCGGGAGAAGGAGAGGGAGCGGGAGTGGGCTGGAGTGCGAGGCTCCGGCGGTGACCTGGCCCACCCACACCCCATACCCTTCTCTCATCACCTGCCCTCACGCTCCTCCTCCCAGTCCCTGGCCATGCTACCTCCCCCACCACCTGCTCCTCCTTCCATCTCAGGCCCGTCCTCCTCCTCCTCTTCCTCCTCCTCCTCTCAGGGGGGAATATATGGAGGCAGCGGGCTGGGTGTGCGCGGGGCCCCTAGCCTGATGGCCCTGAGGAACAGCCCCCAGCCTTTGAGGAGGACGGCGTCCGGTGGGGGGCCTGGAGGCGCAGGCGGCAGCGATGGTGTCCTGAGCCGAAGCACCTCAGTCACGTCGCACATCTCCAACGGCTCTCACATCTCCTACTCTTAGACAGCAGGAGGAAGAGGCCACATAGGGTGGTAGTGGGTTAGGAAGTCACAGGCTGCATCTCAATACTCTCAGCTTGCCACCTTTCTTTCTTTCCTCGACTAACTCTGAATAGGTGAGGATTTAATGCACAGAAAGAGATCAGCTGACATGAAAGGCAAAGAGAGGACAAGCTGACATTATTGAGCTGCATCCTGCCTCTTGAGACTCAGGGTGGGTAAAAAGATTTCCTCCCATTCTCACAGGCAGAAACAAGGGAGGGATGAATGTAACCACCTGTAATACCACTGGATTAAGTTAGATTTCTGTTTTTATCTTGTATAAAAGTGAGATAGGATGTGTGAAAGAAGGGAGCCTTTTTCTCCCTCCTAGAGCTGCAGAGAGAGGGGACGGCAGCCATGTCTTCTTCTATGATGTTCTATGCCGGAATGGAGAAAGAGAGAGGACGAGGGAGGGAAAAAAGGGAAGATTGTTTTGTTGCATTGTGTATGTACTTGTATGTAGTCTGTAGTGTCCAGATATTATCTAGCAAGCACTCATAAATTGGACTCTTGGAAAAGAGGGAGGGGAAAATAAGCTGGGTTACTCCTGCTGGAGCTTGAAGAAAAAAGAAAAAAACACTTTTTATTTGATGTTTTTGTTGACTTTTTTTGTATTAAGTGTATAAAAAAAACACAAAAACAAGTTGCTTGGAACGTCACCAATGCCTTTAAGGGGTTCTTAAAGGGATGTTGTG